>JAXIVJ010016013.1:0-30041 GCA_036785665.1 Chirona hameri
GGTCACGGACGGCTCGAACAGTAGCCGTGAGTTGTGGGGAGTGGTTCGTCACGGGCTGGCGGGAAGGCTACGGAAACATCGCAGGACTCGGTGCAGGAGAGAGGTAGCTGGGTTCGGATTGAAGGGCGGGACGAGACGGGGTAGGTATCGCTGACACAGGGGTTAACAAGTCCATCACAAGAATGAATCGGAACACAATAAGTAACAACGCAGCCGTGGTTGATTCCGACACGCAAACCGGAACACAACACGTCTTGTAACATCTCTAACACATATGAAACCCGCAACAAAAACTAGGGGA
Source organism: Chirona hameri (assembly GCA_036785665.1). Lineage (NCBI taxonomy): Eukaryota > Metazoa > Arthropoda > Thecostraca > Balanomorpha > Balanidae > Chirona > Chirona hameri. Next base: position 302 of record JAXIVJ010016013.1, read on the forward strand.
CAAGCCGTCACACTCCTGCACCGAAACTGAAAACGGACCGCCGCGCTGCCTTCCACCTCTGACAAGGCCACGGACAACAGAGGCGTCACGTCACACCCCCGTATGTCACATCACAAGCCGTGACGTGTACCATCACGCGTCACGAGCGACGGAGTCCCGCAGCACCGCTCAGGAAGACCGCTATGAGTCATGGCGGAGAGACGGCGCCGTGACCCCCCGGACTGACCACAACAGCGGTCACATTCCGCAAAAACGCGCTCTCGACACAGTCCGTCGCAGGGCGGTAATCCTGGTCTCAGGCTCGAGCCGGGCTCGAGCCGGGCTCGGGCCGGGCTCGGACCAGGCCGAGACATTCCAGTCCTCAGCGGAGGTCGCAGAGAGCGTCACAGGGCAGACAGAAGAAGCTCCCGGCCTGAGCCGCCGCGGACGGGCGCTCAGGGCAGACCAGCCAGCTGTCTCAGCCGCCGCCGCCGGGGGACGAGGTTCTCACGATTCGGTCCAGGAGAGTCACAAAAGTCAACATCAACACCGAAGAACGCCCAGAGATTTAGTGGAAGCTATGCAAAACAAATGGCGAGATGCATAGACAGATGGTCTTACAACAGATGACGCAAGAGAGTCTCAAGTCTTCTTTCACTTTTCCTAAGGCTTTCGATAATCCACATCTCCGTGAGTTTCTTTACATGTTATGAATCGCAGCCCTCCTTTAAAGGCATTCGACTCATTTGCACAAACCAGTCGCTGGTCGCATGCAACACCACACAACTTTCCCGACAACCAGTCGAGCCCAGTCTGCGACCAGTCACCATGCGGCACCGACAGCGGTGACAGCTTGGATCACCGGGCGAGCCGTACATCGTCACCGCCCACCCAACCCCACCCCACCCGCCCCCACCCGCCTCGCCCCGCGCCGTCGCCGTCTCCGGAGCGCCGTGATTGTCGCGCCTTTCGCCGACAGCCGGTACAGGTCCCGGGCGGCGCTCTCGTCAGTGACTGGACAGGTCCGGGGCGGCGCTCTCGTCAGTGACTGGACAGGTCCGGCGCGGCGCTCTCGTCAGTGACTGGACAGGTCCGGGGCCGTGCTCTCGTCAGTGACTGGACAGGTCCGGGGCCGTGCTCTCGTCAGTGACTGGACAGGTCCGGGGCGGCGCTCTCGTCAGTGACTGGACAGGTCCGGGGCGGCGCTCTCGTCAGTTACTGGACAGGTCCGGGGCGGCGCTCTCGTCAGTGACTGGACAGGTCCGGGGCGGCGCTCTCGTCAGTGACTGGACAGGTCCGAGGCGGCGCTCTCGTCAGTGACTGGACAGGTCCGGGGCGGCGCTCTCGTCAGTGACTGGACAGGTCCGGGGCGGCGCTCTCGTCAGTGACTGGACAGGTCCGGGACGGCGCTCTCGTCAGTGACTGGACAGGTCCGGGGCGGCGCTCTCGTCAGTGACTGGACAGGTCCGGGCGGCGCTCTCGTCAGTGACTGGACAGGTCCGAGGCGGCGCTCTCGTCAGTGACTGGACAGGTCCGGGGCGGCGCTCTCGTCAGTGACTGGACAGGTCCGAGGCGGCGCTCTCGTCAGTGACTGGACAGGTCCGGGCGGTGTTCTCGTCAGTGACTGGACAGGTCCGGGGCGGCGCTCTCGTCAGTGACTGGACAGGTCCGGGCGGCGCTCTCGCCAGTGACTGGACAGGTCCGGGGCGGCGCTCTCGTCAGTGACTGGACAGGTCCGGGGCCGTGCTCTCGTCAGTGACTGAACAGGTCCGGGGCGGCGCTCTCGTCAGTGACTGGACAGGTCCGAGGCGGCGCTCTCGTCAGTGACTGGACAGGTCCGGGGCGGCGCTCTCGTCAGTGACTGGACAGGTCCGAGGCGGCGCTCTCGTCAGTGACTGGACAGGTCCGGGGCGGCGCTCTCATCAGTGACTGGACAGGTCCGAGGCGGCGCTCTCGTCAGTGACTGGACAGGTGCGGGCGGCGCTCTCGTCAGTGACTGGACAGGTCCGAGGCGGCGCTCTCGTCAGTGACTGGACAGGTACGGGCGGCGCTCTCGTCAGTTACTGGACAGGTCCGAGGCGGCGCTCTCGTCAGTGACTGGACAGGTCCGAGGCGGCGCTCTCGTCAGTGACTGGACAGGTCCGAGGCGGCGCTCTCGTCAGTGACTGGACAGGTCCGGGGCGGCGCTCTCGTCAGTGACTGGACAGGTCCGGGGCGGCGCTCTCGTCAGTGACTGGACAGGTCCGGGGCGGCGCTCTCGTCAGTGACTGGACAGGTCCGGCGCGGCGCTCTCGTCAGTGACTGGACAGGTCCGGGGCCGTGCTCTCGTCAGTGACTGGACAGGTCCGGGGCGGCGCTCTCGTCAGTGACTGGACAGGTCCGGGCGGCGCTCTCGTCAGTGACTGGACAGGTCCGAGGCGGTGTGCTCGTCAGTGACTGGACAGGTCCGAGGCGGCGCTCTCGTCAGTGACTGGACAGGTCCGGGGCGGCGCTCTCGTCAGTGACTGGACAGGTCCGAGGCGGTGTGCTCGTCAGTGACTGGACAGGTCCGGGGCGGCACTCTGAACCCGACAGCTGCCGTCCGGGCGGCCGCAGCGCTCAGGAGCTGCAGCTCCGCCGGGCGGTCGGCCGCGGCACCTCTGCGCCTCTTCAGCTGAGACGCAGAGACGCTCTCTGCAGCTAAAATGCAGCCGAGATGCAGCGAGATGCAGATGCAGCCCGACCGGCAGAGGTCGCGGACGCCCACTCACGAATTCAGCCGCCTCGACCGATCAAGCGCGGTCGGCCCGGCCGAGCTCGGACAGCCCAACTGCCCCGTGCGGCTATTAACGTCAATGGGCAGACGGGTCGGCATCCATCATGGCGCCGCCCGCGGCCGGCCAGGTCAGCACCACGAATGATCAGCAGACCTCGGGAGACACGGCTGATTATTCGGCTCTGACGCAACACTATCAGCCGCAGATCCGCAGCCGAATCTCCCGACTGTGGTACGCCGAAACCCCGGCACCGATGCATGTTTCATGAATGCCGCCGCTCGCGACTCGAACGGACCCGCAGCACGACCGACGACGGGACGAGTCCCGCCCGGCGTACCGAGCTACGTCAGGCTACGTCCGGCGAGCACGGCAGGCTGCAGCTGGCGAGCACAGGAAACAGCAGGGCAGGCGAGAACGGCTGCCTTGTGACAAGCGACAGCGTGCGATCCTGTCCCGTCACAGCAAGTGCGGCGACGGCCGTGGCCGCCACAGACAAAGCTCATGCTCAGCACGGTCATCACTGCCTGAACACCGCACCGCGCCCCGTCGGCGGGTGATACCGCCGGCTTACCGCCTGCACCGCACTGAGCCACGCCGGGCCGGCCCACATAAAACCAGTTCCCACTGCCCCCGCGCTCCGCCGCCGGCCGCCGTAACCCCGGCCGGCACCCGCGCCGCGGCGGGGTGCCGGCGATTCGGCGCGACGCCACCGCCCCGCGCGACAATGTGCACGTGCTAAATCATGCGAGCTGGCGAGCGGAGCGTCCTCCCTGCCTGCTCCCCGCGTACGGTGGGGCAGGAGTCGTCCCTGGTCGCCCTTGCTGCACGCCCCCTGACGCGACACAGTCGGGGCGTGATGTCGGAAGGGCGACAACAGGGAGACAGACACCAGAGCGGCTGATCAGAGTGACGGCGACGGGAGGAGTCGAGACTCGGAGTCACGCATGGGCGAGTCGGCGCCGAGTCGGACTCGGACTGCTGGGCGGAGTCGCCGTAGCTGTGACAGCTGAGGGAGGAGCGGCCGGGACGTCTCCGACAGACAGGGGCGGCAGCCGAGTCCTGTCACGTGACATCTGGTACGGTGGGAAGGAAAAACGACCGAATGGCGTCGCGCCATGGAGGAAAGCTTTGAATGGGCGCTAAGAAAAGCACCGCGCGGAAGGTTATCTTTGTGTCATGGAGGGTTTCTGAGAATCACAAATCTAGAGCCCTCCATGCATGTCGAAGAGCTTTTGACACAGTCAAGGTTGTTTTCCTGTACCTGATCTTGTCACAAAATTATCGCATGTCGCTTCATGAGTAGAAGAGACGAGATCGTGTCAGTACCGAACTATATGCACACGGCGGTCCCTGGTTCCATGCCTGCCTCAAGCTAATATGCGGCTGATCAGTCGGTTTACCATACGCATGTGTGAAACACGACGGAGAAACTGTACAGCAACTGCACGTTCTGTGGCACGAACCTCCAAACTACCAGCAACTGTCGTGTAAATGATTTGCTTTGTGTCGGCACGGCAGACCAAGCCTCCAGGAATACGCCGAATTATTTCATTGCGATAAGCCGAGTCCGACTTCTGAAGACGCTATTAGGTCTCCCCCTGACATTGACATACGGCACGAGTCAAGTTCCGAATTAAGTAGACAAATCACACGAGGGCCTTAAACTCATTGTGCTCAATTCCACGACCAAAGTTCGCAAAGCACGGGTATGCAATTTCAGAAAGCCCGGAGCTAGTCAGCGAATATGACTAAGCATCGCCAGAAGTTAGCAAGATTTATGTGGGATTGAAAATTAAGTCCGGCGCGCGCAATCTTCAGCGCTGGTGCTCTCGAGAAATTATGGCGAGCCGACAACGAAATATGAGCACAGCCGGCCATCATCCTCATACGCCTTACACAGAAGCGAGCCAATGCTAAGACCCCACCCAAACACTCCTCAAATCGAGCAGATCATACACCGCACTATTGAAGCTCCCGGCCTTTGAAGCTCGACAAGAGACTTTAGCGAAGCGCGACACCATGCAACTGTGGTGACACTGACATAGCTCGGCTTCACAGCTCCGCCAGCCAGTCACGCCTCACGCACACCTCACGCCCCCCCCCCCCCCCCCCCCCTCCCCCGCCTCAGATCCGCGGCGCTGAATCGCCCGCTCCCAAACGGCTAAATCGTACGTCATCTCAGTCCGCACATTTCGTCTACAGCGCCGTCGAGCGCCGTGCGTGTGATGGATGCCGGTATGCAGATGCGGTCACACCCGCCCGAGAGAGAGAAAGAGGGGGCGGCGGCGGCGCGCGGGCAGGCAATGGGGCCGGGAGGACGGCCGTGAGAGTCGTGGAGGCGAGTCATGCGGCTATGCGGCGAACGCGGTCAGTGTGAAGATGATTTCGGATCCCTGCTGCCAGCGAGCGTCACCCGGCGGCATCCGGCGCTATCCGGCGTCATCGGGGCAGTTTGGTCCGTGTGGCAGCGTCATCAGATGTGAGGAGCGAGCTCCGAGGTCGCGGCCGCACCCTCCTAGCAGTGCCGCGTCCCACGTCTGAGTTCAACCGCCCGGTACCACAGTGCACCGCACCGCACCGCACCGCACCGCACCGCACCGCACCGCACCGCACCGCACCGCACCGCACCGCACCGCACCGCACCGCACCGCACCGCACCGCACCGCACCGCACCGTGCCGGCCCGGCCGGCCTGTCCAGGCCCAGCAGCAACAAAGGCACCGCCGCCTTAATTCCCGTGGATTCCTGACAAATCCATCTTGTGCCTGTGCTGCAGCTCAGCCGCTGGCGGCCCCACAGGCTGCCCCCTCACTGCACTGGTCCGACCAATTCCCCGTACAGGATTCTCGGTACAGGCTCGAGCCTCTGGAGCCGCTGCTGCAGCGCGCCAGCATCAGACCAGTACATCCCTCGGCACGTATTGCCCGGCACCAAACAGGTATGCACATTATCGGGGAATGTATCGTATGTGGCTACTCCTCTCGCCCTTTGCCGGCGTCGCCAGAGGCGTCCCCCCTATCTGAGAGCGGAGTCCTAACGCCGCCTCCGCCCAGCCCGGCGGCCGCGGGGCGGCGGGGCGGCATTCCGCCGCCGCCGCCGCCGCCGCCGGCAGTCCGCCGCCGCCTCTGCAGTCTGCAGGCCGCGCAGTGCTGCACACCAACCCGCCGGACCGGCCGGTAGCGGCCCTGCGCTCTATCGACTCCAGGCATCGCCATAAAAATGGTGATTTGTCCGGGATACATTTGTTGTCTGTAGCTCGTGAGGTTATGCGGTGATTGCTACGGCTATGGCTTTATACGGCTCCAGATAGGCCGTATAAAGCCATAGGCTCCGCCCGGGCAGTGGCTGCTCGACATTCATAGTTTAATCATTTCTCGGAATCGGGTTATAACGGCGTATGGTAATGAAGGTAATTACCATGGGTACAAGGCTCCCGAAGCACTCAATGCATGCGCGATTTTATTTCGCCGCCGCTGTGCTCTGCATTCCAGGAGCGGTACGCGCAGCATGCCGCGAGAACTCGTTGGCGGTATTTAATCAATGAAAAGGAACATTGCTAACACCACGCCCGTAGGGAAATAGTCCCTTCGCACAGCACAAATGAGTTAAGTATTGAAACGGTCCGTAAATCTGTATCACATTTTCCACTTTACTGGGCGTTTCTCATTTGTTGCAGCTGTATTCTTGTAGCGCTTAATAAAATCATTAAACACAAAACGGACGTCACACTCTTGCATAATAAAACCAACGATAGCGTCAGAGAGCCCGCTGTGCTTTCTTATGCATGGATGAATCAAATTGCCGTCCTGTATTAAACGCCTTACGTCAGTCGTCAATTTGGCGCCGTCCTCCTTAATCCTGTTTAACACCGCGTGCCGGTGATAGCAGAGGGACAACGAGATCTCACTGCGGAGCTCATCTCCGGTCCCCCTGCCGGCGCATGGCGAAAATGACGTCATCATCACACCCGGCCGCCCATTAAACCCTCTCCCCTGACGCCGAAACCAACTCCGCCGCGAGACTGTCTCGCCGAAACACGGATAACGCCGCTGCGATTAATTTCTGCATCGCGTCGGACCAGGCTATTTCCGGCGCGTCACGATAGGCGTCGTTCGTCCCTCTCGCGCGCGCGCGGCACCCCTTCACTAACGAGAAAAATAAATCACACGCCATCCGTCGGCTGTTTCCGCGGCCGGTCGCTATCTTCTCCAGAAGGCGGCGCCGCCCCGGCCGGCACGTGACTCCAAAACACGCGCCCCGCCCGACATTGTACGCCCCTGTCGCGCGCCACCGCCGGCATTGTCCCCACCTCCCGAACGGGGCCTCGGAGCCGAGCAATTTCCGGAAAACCATCAGTGCCGTTTTCATCAATTCCTGCGCTATCAGCCGACTTAATGGTTCCTTGAATAAGAAACGAGCGCAGCCTCCACAATTGCCGCCCGTCGCCGGCAATAATGGTGGCGCAGAAAGAAGCGGAACCGCCGATCGCGAGTGGCCGACCGACAATGCTCAGAGCAGTCACGCTCAGATGGTCCCCGCTCAGGGGTCGACGGTCGACGCTCCGCGCAGGGAGATCCGCAACGCCCGCGCGGAGTCTATTTAAACTCACGGCGGTGGCCTCATCGCGGCGCCTCAGGCGATCCTTCCGGCGTCCGCGGTGGAATCGCGCCGGCGGACCGCCCGCGGCGTATTTCCATGGGAATGTGAGCGAACTGGCCGGCCGCCCACCGCCACCGCCCACCGCCCACCACAGTATCCGGCAGACAGGTAATTATTACACCCAGCACGGCAAGGTTTCGTCTTCCGCGCTCTGCCACCCCCGCCGCCGCTATCACCCCCGCCGCCGCCGCCAGCGGCCGTCGCCGATACCGCCGCCACCGCCATCCCCACCGCTGCCGCTGCCGCCGCCAACGCCGCTATCGCCACCGCTGCCGCCCACACCGCCGTCTTCATCCCAACCAGCCACACCAGCGGTCGACCGAAATTCCGTGGCGCGCATTTAGCCGCGTATAAACAACAAGGGTCTGCAATCGTGCCCATCTGGCCCAGCGGGCGGTCAGCGGGGTTAGGGCCATGTGCCGGCCGTCTCTGGGCGACACTCGTCCTTATGGCCGCGGCGATCCCGGCCCGAGCGCCTGCCGACCTCCCCCGGCTCGGGATAAAGAGGATAGAGCGGCGCGGCCAGACAGCAGGAAAACACCCAGCGGATATACGCGACACTTACACGCACCGGGGAGCGGCAAAAACCACCGCGTGCCACTGCGTGCCGCCGAGACGGGATAAGTCGCGGCCGAGCGGAGGCGGTGGCGGAGGCGGAGGCGGAGGCGGAGGCGGAGGCGGAGGCGGCATGGCAGCAGCGGTTGCGGCGGGGGTGGCGGCGGCGGCGGCGGCGGCGGCGGCGGCGGCAGCGGCGGCATCGGTGGCGGTGGCGGTGGCGGTGGCGGTGGCGGTGGCGGTGGCGGTGGCGGCGGTGGCGGCGGTGGCGTCGGCGGCGGTGGCGTCGGCGGCGTCGGCGGCGATGGCGGCGGTGGCGGTGGCGGTGGCGGCGGCGGTGGCGGCGGCGGCGGGCGGTGCGGCGATATATCGAGGCCAGCGCACCATGTTTGTAGCCTCTCCGCCGCCGCCGCCGGATGATTTCAGTGGCGCAACAGGCCACGATCGGCCGCCGGACGGACAGGGAAGGCCGGACCAGAGTACTGGCCGGACGGCGGATCAACACGGTCGAGCCGATCGGCGGCAGGAGCGGCGGCAGGAGCGGCGGCCGGCACAGCGGCCGTGAGGGGGTCAGCCCGGCCGGCCTCCTCCCATCTCCGTCAGATCGGGCACAAACAGAATCATCAGATCGGACTCGGCGCCCCTGGGGGAGCCTCCTGACGCTCCAGTGATGAATAGGAGGGCGGAGGGCCACCCAGGGAGAGTGCAGTGGACATTCCCCCTTCAGGCACGCACCAAGGACAGACAGGATGCTTGGCGTTAACCATAACCAACGTCCCGAAACTTACGACCTATTAACAAATTCAACGCACAACCCCTAAAACCATTAACAGTGAAAATAGTACGCAGGCTTCACTGCCAAGCCATAAGCAGCACCCGCGGCCAGGAAACATGCAATGGTCGTTCCCAGCCGGTGAGATCGCCACAGAGCAGCAGCGTCCGTGAGACTGCGTGCTGCGTGCACTGCCGCTGTTAGCCTCCTGTGCCAGGCCGCAGTCTCCCACAACAATTGCCCATATGGCCGGCGTGCGACCGAATGAAAAACGAGCCTTCCACCGGAACGGGGCCCGCGGCTGCGGCGGCGACGGCGGAGGCGGGGGAGGGGGTGGCCTGGTGGAAACTGTACCACACTTGCTCCTGGTGGCGGGATTTTCTCCCCCGCGCGGGGGTGACGGTAACCGAATCAATGCCGCAGGTCCCGGCCCCGGCATCCCAGCGGTCCTCACAAAGCCGCTCTGCGTACCCGCCATTGACCAGTCAATGGAGCGAGGCGAGCTTTTTCCGTGGCGGCCGCGTCGGTCGCGAGTCGACGCAAACAAACAGGAGCGGGGGCGGGGCAGGGGCGGGCGGGGCGGAGGGTGGCAAGGCGGGCGGGTGGGCAGCGGTTCGGCCGGGGCGGAGGGACGGGGCGGGGGCGGCGGACGGCTGCCAGGGTGGTCCTCGGTAGACGCAGAAGCCGCCGTGACGCGGAGCAGACGACCAATCAGTGGTCGGTCAGGCCGGAGATGAGCCCCGGAGTAACGGTCCCACCGACCGCCACTTCCGCCGCCGGAGACCACCGAGACGGAAAGCCAAGACGGAGACACAAAAGAGACGAAGAGAATGGGATAAACAGACGGAAAACTCCCGGCATACCATTTCGTTGTAGTTGTTGGAAAAGTTTCCGGAGAAATTCTGCTTCGTTGCCTTTCACGCAACCTCGCGTGTGTTGATTTATAAAGTATGATTCTGATTAAGGTAGGTAACAAGACCACTTTCAGAAAACACCCAACACCTGTGCCCCAAACATAGCAATGCACTTCCTGTCCATAGTTCAATCATAACATACACGTCAAGGACCTTCACTTCGCACACATTGCGCAACACTGGGCATGCCGCGTTCCTGAGTGATGACGTCACTGGACCACGGGTCCCACGCTGGCGTCACCCGACGTCACCGTACGGAAAACTCGCGCACAAGGACCGGAGCCGGGCACACCGATGGCCAGCGTATATACGTCAGTGGCCACACCGCAGGCTCGCAGGCGCACCAGGCCGCGGGCCGGGGTGACCCTGGAACTTGCCTGGAGGGACATCATGTGGTGGGTGTGGGTGGGTTCGTTAGGAGACGGGTGTAGGGAGACGGGTCAGTGGTGGACCGAGCCAGGGCTGTGGGAGACGCTAACATGAGACACCTCCACCTGCCAAATACTCCCATATCCGACCCAACCATGGGCCAGCATGGGTGTCGGAAGCGGGGGGGGGGGGGCGGGTGGGACGTGTCCCCCCTTACATTTTCGGATTTAAACATTATGCCTATGGGAGTTGCATAACAAAAATCAACTACAAAATGACTCCGTCCCCACCCCAGCTTTCAGAAGGTGGCGACGCCCTTGCGCACCAGCGTATCAGCTTTCCGTATTTCCGTCCAAATGGCCCAGCACCGGCATTCTGAGGTGCTATTAGAACCCCACTAATCGTCTCCTGATGTATCGGGGCGAGCTCGACAGGCACTGAAATCAGGACACAACCGATGCACAGTGTGCCACAAATGACGCAGGACGGGGAGAAAACACGGCAAATGGGACGCATCTGAGGCGATGACACACACGGAATGACGCAAATGCGGCCATTCACGCCCACGCCTACGGTACAAAGTGACACCAATATTGTGTCGAAAAATCGACACATAGCGACGTGGGTGTACCCTTCAATGGACGCCTTTCCGCACGATATTCCCACCAGCACACATTGTTACCTTCGCAAGCATGCGCCAAGCGAGCATAATAACCATCAACATGACAGCCGGGCGGCAAAAACGCAGACCTTTCTACTAAGCGCTCCGCATCCTGGGCACAAAAACGTGGTCCGGATCGTCTCGAAGTCAGACCTTGGGAACCGCCCGTCTGCCGCTCCAGTTGAGCCCTCTCTCCGCCCTCTCCACGGCCGCGCTCGTCGGCCGTCAGCTGTGGTCACTCCGTCGGCGGTTTCGGGGCGGTTCGACGGCGGTTTCGGGGCGGTTCGTCGGCGGTTTGGCGAGGGTTCGGCGGCGGTTTCGGGACGGTTTCGGGGCGGTTCGTCGGCGGTTCGGCGGCGGTGCAGCGGCGGTTTCGGGGCGGTTTCGGGTCGGTTCGGCGGCGGTGCGGCGGCGGTGCGGCGGCGGTGCGGCGGCGGTGCGGCGGCGGTGCGGCGGCGGTTCGTCGGTTCGTCAGTCTGACGGGGTCGGGTCGCCGGTAGTGTAGCCGACATGGAGCGTTGCACTGGCGGCGGACCGCGACCTTGCTGAAACGGCGCCGCAGTCGTGCGGCCCGTCTGGTCATTACCGGAGCTGAGGAATCCGCCGTCCTGCCCCCTCCAGCACACACGGCACCCACAGCACCGCTCGGGGCGAAGGGAGGGGTGCAGGGGGCCGGACGGGCCGAGTGGTCAGGCGGCCCCGGTACACCATTACCGTGGTAGCATCGTCAATTACCCGGCGGCCGCAGCTCGATCGCTCGCCGACCGCCGACGGCCCGACGATCGACGGCGCACTCCTTTACTCTGCTCTGCTCACACATATATCGTCTGTGCTCATCTCTCCGTCTGCTCAGCTCTCCGTCTGCTCTGCTCTCCGTCTGCTCTGCTCTGCTCTGCTCTGCTCTGCTCTGCTCTGCTCTGCTCTGCTCTGCTCTGCTCTGCTCTGCTCTGCTCTGCTCTGCTCTGCTCTGCTCTGCTCTGCTCTGCTCTGCTCTGCTCTGCTCTGCTCTGCTCTGCTCTGCTCTGCTCTGCTCTGCTCTGCTCTGCTCTGCTCTGCTCTGCTCTGCTCTGCTCTGCTCTGCTCTGCTCTGCTCTGCTCTGCTCTGCTCTGCTCTGCTCTGCTCTGCTCTGCTCTGCTCTGCTCTGCTCTGCTCTGCTCTGCTCTGCTCTGCTCTGCTCTGCTCTGCTCTGCTCTGCTCTGCTCTGCTCTGCTCTGCTCTGCTCTGCTCTGCTCTGCTCTGCTCTGCTCCTCTCGTCTCACATATGCTTTGCTCTCCCTACCTATCTTCTGCTCCCCGTTGCTCTCCCTACCTATCTTCTGTTCCCCGTTGCTCTGCTTTCATCTCTTCTCTCCCTTTCTCCTTTCGTCTACTCTCCTCATCGCTCTTGTTTTACCCTGCCTCTCTTCTCTGACCTCTTTCTTCTCACTTTATCTATGTTCTGTCCTCCTTTCATCTGTACTCCTGAGCTGTCCGTATGTTATGTTCTGTTCTGTCTGTTCCGTTTTGTTCTGCTCTGTTCTGCTCTGCCCCAGACCGCACCCGTGCCGCACCCAGCTCCACCAACCGACAGGGAAACTAAAAGCGTCTCAAGGATACCGGCGGAGATGGTCCGACGATAATTTTGACAACTTCTGCCCTTTGCTTTTTGCTCACACTGCCATTGTTTTCGGGTTTTTGGCCCGCTTTTTGTGCGCAGATTCCGTCATGCCGCGGCGGTCTAGATCGGCGTCGATTCTGGCGCGGCGGCGGCGGTCGCGGCGCGCCTCGATTTCCATCTGCGCCGCCGGAGGCTCGCCGCCATCTGGCAGCCCGAGCCGATCTGGCATCAGCTCGATGAAACAATCACTCTGTCGGCAGCACGTCGGCCATATTTATTGGTGTTCTGCGTCATTTGACAACGCTGTTGGCACTAATGAAGCGGGGCAACGGCGGCAGAAGCGGTGGCAGCGGCGGCGCGGACGCAGACGACTGGGCGCACTGCAGCGGATTTGGCGCGGCCATCGCGCTGGATTGAGCGCGACCGCTGCGCGCGACAATGGCGCCGTTTAATTAAAGTGGGATAGATACCTAGATGGGGAGAACCACCATTATGGAAATACGACGCACCGCTTGATACGTTGTGACGAGGTCTAACAGCAGTTAGCTAAATAGAGAGGCCATAGCTGTTCAGCGCTGGCGTCATCACTGCTAGCGGTGAACGCGTCGTCTAAACATGGGCGGTCGCGGCGACGGCCGCTCCTCCGGAAGACGCCTGGTTACACAAAGAACATCAGCGGGGTTACTCGACCTATCTGTGGGCAGAGCGAATCATCGTCCTACCATCATCTCCAAGTGCCGGGGAGCACCGCTACCATCCGGCCTAATGGACCAGCATCGCGAGCACTCCCCGACGCCCAATTACACCCCGCATTTTTCGTCGGTCACCGTCGCGTCTCCGCTGCGCGCAACAGGGCGCAGCGGCGACCGCGGTGGGCCCCTAGCGACCCGCCCCGACCCTACCGTCCTCCCCGACCCCGCCGACCGACCGGGCAATCTCCCGCGGCGCAATCACAGCGCGGCGACCGGCCAGATCTCATCTAACTAAACGCGGTGTAAAATTATGTCTTCTCGCCGAGTCACGGCGTCATCGCGCGGACAAAGACGGCTCGGCGACAAGGGGAGCGGCAGCAAACCGCCAGTCAGCACCGCCGGACCGGACCGGGCCGGGCCGGGCCGGGTCGGGTCGCCCTCCAGCGCCGCTCGCGTGTTCGAGGAACATCCATCGCGCGACGCTAACGCAAGCGGAGGTTTTTTGCTTGGTATTCTGAGGTGGAGGTGGGTGGACGCAGAGCATTGAGGCGGTTAGGCGGCGGTCGGGCGGCGGTCGGGCGGCGGCCGGGCGGCGGGTCGTTCCGGGCCGATTTCGACACCGGAATGGGGACGGCCGGGCCCGGCAGCGCCGCGCGTCGGTCGGGACCCGGGTGACCCGACGCACGGCACTGGGACCGTTCGCAGCCTCGCCCGGGACGGCCGGCACTCGGCCGCGGCAATTACGGCGGCCATTACCGTGCGTCGCGCCGGTCCTGGCTCGGCCCGGGGGCAGGCGCGACCGGGACAGATCTGCTCGCTCTCACTGCCACCGACCCCGTCACGGTCCGCCACACCGTCCTGACATCAGAAGACACCGTCAGGGAACACAGTCAAGTAACATCTTCAGACCAAGGCCCGACCATTCTCCCAGCTGTCCTGGCGCCACTGCGTCACTCACTCCAATGGCGCCGGGTTTCGGAGTCTCCGCGTCGAGACGATGTTTATTTGCGGCAGCATCGCCACCGCCACCGCTACCATCACCATCGCCACCGCCACCGCCACCGCCACCACCACCATCACCACCGCCACCACCACCGCCGTCGCAATCACAACCCACGCTGCCAGACGCCCATGAGCACCCCATGAGCGCCTCATGAGCGCCCCCATAAGCGCCAATGGGCAGCCTGCCTTGGCCTCACGAGCTGCTCGCCCTCCGCGCAATAACACGTCAAAACCGGACAGACCGCTGACGGCTATCTGCAGCACCGTCAAACGGACGGCCCGGCAGAAATTGTCATAGAAATGGCCGCTATATGTTACCCGGATGGCCGCCGGCCGCCGCGCCCGTGTCAGCTGGCCAGGCCATAGCGGCTGTGTCCATGGTGTTGAAGCCAAGTGACGTCATCAGTTCTGATGAGTGACGTCATTTCTGAGATGGTGAAAGTTGTAATTGCCTTTTAGTTTGTCTTTGAGTTTGAAGAGAAGAAAGGGAGTGGTCGGCACCGGATGGGCAGCTCAGGATGGCCTTGATTCAGAAGTGATCCCATTCAGATTCCGACGCGATTCCGCTCAGATTCCGACACGATTCCGCCAGGATTCCGACCCGGCCCGACTTGCGGGTGGCCAATTTACAATCGGTCGGTTCACGACCGATCCTTATCAACACGCACTTCGAATAAATTCAGCTGCCGCGGCGAAATTCGGCGCTCTTCTGCGCCGAATGGGCAATCCTCTACCTCTCCTCTCCCCTCTCCCCTCGGTCACGCGGTAACGGTCCAGCCATGTATCTCCCAGAGTCACGTGACTGCGACCGTGGCTGACGGCGGAGGTCACGTGATCACGCCAGCCGCGCGAGCCGCGGCGCCCCGCCGGCAGGAGGCACGACAGACCGGCCGAAAACGCACGCTCCGCGCCGCTCCTCGCCGCGCCGCGCCGCGCCGGGCCGGCCAACCCGTTAATTTTATTGTTCGATTTGCCGAACAATGCGACTGCGGGCGGGCGCCGAGCGACGAGAACAAATGTGCCATGAATTACACGGAGCCAGCCCTGGCCTGGTGAAGCGAGACCTGCCTATGGAGAAAACAGGCTTGCAGGCGCCTCTAAATTGTTGTTACAGATTGACGATGGTAATCGTCTCTAAAAAGTGTTACAGACAAGAAGTAGGTAAAGCAAGAAGGATTGATTCAAAATATTTAGCGCAGCATACACACATAAAACGTATTGGATAAATCAACTAGCAATTTTAGAACTGGTCAAAGTCAGGAGCTACAATGCATTGGAGAAAAGCCGTAAAATCATGCGGTAGTTCATCAACGAGAAACGCTCGTACCACTGCCCTGCGGGGACGGAGCCTGCGCGCCCCTCTGTGCGTCTCGCCACCCCTGACTGCGCTCTCGTTGTCCGCGCACCCCTCCCTCCCCCGTTCAGCGGGTGCGATTGGACGCGCACCCTCGGCCGCCGCCAGATATGGATGGCCCGGGAAATTATTAATACTCGGCCAGTTATTGCTACACATGACTGAGACAAATGGGATAATCCACCCGGAGGCGCGCGGCCGAGCCTGTGTGTGCGCCTGACGAGCCGCTCCGGCCGCCCCGGCCGAGATGAGGAGCCGGGGTCAGGACGGGACGCCCTCTCGCCGTCGCCATCGACGACCTGCGCTGACGCCACCGACGCCGCTGTCTCGGTCGTCTCCCCGGAAGTGCGGAACGACGTCTCCGTGACCACTGCTGGCTAATGATAACCAGTCACGACACGACCTCATCGCGGCTCCGTCCGCCACGCCAAGTCAACGCCGGCGGTCACATCCACCGACCGAACTCACCCGCGCGAGACACAAGCCCGCGAGGCGCAAACCCTCGAGTAACCCCGCTCACGCCGAGACACAAAAACCCCGCACCACCGTGCGGAGACGCCGCGCGGGGAGCCGCGCGGAACCCGCCGCGATTGGCCGGCTTCGTTCCGCGCGATTTCGCGGTGCGGTCGCTGGGCAGTGGCGACGTGGCATGGCCACCGTCCGGCCACCGTCCGGCTCTGTTCCCATGCCGGCGCTTTGTTGGCGAAAGCGCCGCATCACGCTTCGTTCGACGCGCTCCAGCACAATTAATTCGTATCACGACAGGCAATGGCAGCACATGGCACGCCGATCGAGGCGCTTCCGTCTCTGCGGGGCCGGCGCGGCACGACTCGGCTGCAGCTGCCGAGGCGAGGCGGAGGCGGCGAGACAGCGAGGCAGCGAGGCGGTGACGCGGCGAAACGGAGGAGGGGTGACAAGGCTGAGGGCGGCGCAGTGCGACAAACGTAACAGCTGCGCGATGACGAACGCATGAAGCAGTCGCGGGCGGTCAGATATGTCCGATGCGCACCCAGCCGCTAGAAAAATGGTCTGACAGGCCCGATCCCGATTCTGGCCTCGCAACCACATACAACCAGGGTGCATGTTGCGTTGCGCATGTACAACCATTGCGGTGACCACAACGACCGCAGAGTCGTTTCACAGGTCGGCTGCCAACATCAGAGACACGCTAGGGGAACGAGTCGCCAGGCAACCTCTCTCTAAAACCTATCTCCAGTGACCAGCACGTGCGACTGGTCGCCCACGAAATCCCTGCACTTTTCTGAGCTGCCGTGGTGTGGGGCGCACCGGAACAGAAGGCGTTCCGGCAGATCCGGCGTCGCCGTCAGATTTTCCCACGCAATCCCACGCGCTCCGGATCGCCGGACTGACAGAATCCGGAAGAGGAGAAGTTCCGCAGCCGCACACGCCAGGGAAGAGCACTCAAGTCATGTGCACTCTCCGTCATCGAGCGACAGACAAACACACCGCCTTCAAGACATACCAATCATGCACAATTATACATTCCTATCACTGCAGTAATAAATATATGTCCTGATTGATTCACTGATGAAGTAATTGACTTATTCATTGGACACAAAATACCAGTTATTCATTGGGTCTAAACGCAACCATTACTGACAAAACCGTACTCTATCCAGACACTTCTAACGACGCTTACCGTGATTCTGCCCCAGACCCGACCCGATCCGACCCGTCCGGGACTGACCTTGACACCGCTGCCTATCCATGTCGGACTCGAAGCCGGGCTTGCAGAGACATCTTCCATCCAGCAGCTCCCACTCTCCGTTTCCTTTGCAGATATACTTGGGCACCGAGTCGTGCTGGCGCACCGCGTTCGCCACACAGCTGCCCCGCGCCGTCTTGATCATCGTCTCCTCGCGCCCGGTCGGCGTGGCGGCGAACTGCGCGAACCCAGCCGTCACTTTGGAACACGTCCGGTAATACACCTTCACGGCCAGTAGGGAGATGCAGGCGCCCTGGTCGCGCACCGCGAAGTAGACGCCCTTCTTGGTGACCGGGATGGAGCGCGTCTCGACGTTGATGACCTGCTGCTCGCTGGAGCTGGAGCGGCCCTGGTCGGCGGCGATCCGGTCAATCAGTCGGTAGCTCTCCGGTTCCCACGGAGGAGGTTCGCGCGTGGCCGCGTCGAACTCGTAGTAGAGCAAGCTGAAGGTCTCCTTGCAGGTGAGAGGAGTGCCGGGGAAAAGCGAGCAGTCGCGCATCGAGAAGCGGAGCTCGATGTAGATCCGCTCGGCCTCGCCTCGCTCGATGAACGGCGTCCACAGCCAGTTGTTGACGTTCTGGTAGGCGACGTCGCAGACGACGTATGACCGCCAGTTGATGCCCTTGGCGAAGTTGGTGAAGCTCTCCTCCACCCACTGCAAAGAGACCGAGTTAGTTAGCGTCAGTCATTAGTGAAGGGCTGTTGACGGGGTCAGAACAGGTGAGCTACAGGGGTCAAAGGGAGAAGGCCGACACAGCATTGTTGTTTAATTACCGCGATATGTAAGCACGCCACATCCAAGGTGCGTCACGTTTCCGATTAACGACCGATCCTGCTCTACACGGTGCGCCTATTTTCGACACACGGTGCGCCTATTTTCGACACACGGTGCGCCTATTTTCGACACACGGTGCGCCTATTTTCGACACACGGTGCGCCTATTTTCGACACACGGTGCGCCTATTTTCGACACACGGTGCGCCTATTTTCGACACACGGTGCGCCTATTTTCGACACACGGTGCGCCTATTTTCGACACACGGTGCGCCTATTTTCGACACACGGTGCGCCTATTTTCGACACACGGTGCGCCTATTTTCGACACACAGTGCGCCTATTTTCGACACACGGTGCGCCTATTTTCGACACACGTCGACGCAGAGCGTGATTCGACTCGGCGCCAAATCAAGCCACTTTAATGTTGGAGTGGTCAGGCATGTTCAGAGTCGAACGCAGTAAACCGGTGTTTTGTTGGCGTACAAAAACCGGACCCATTTGTCTGCCAAACGAGCGGCTCTAAGCCGGCAGTCCGCACAGACCGCGTCTCTAAAGCGTTTCTCCTTTAATATATTCCGAAGTGCGCTTGCTGGCGATCATAGAATCTCCAGCGTTCGGTCAGCTTCACCCACAGGAGGGACAAACAACTTGGACAACACCGGACCTCACAGCAACCAACATTCCGTGCTGGGATGGTGTCTTTCCACGCCAAAAGGCACGAGAAAGATAGTCAAAGTAACCAACAAACAGATTGCCACACACGTATGAACAGACGGGGAAAAACTACATCTTCCCAGGAGTTGGGGCTTCCGGTGTGTATTTGAGAGACACGTGTGGATCGTCAATATCCCGAGTCACGCAAACACTCGCGCCGCGACCGGCTGCCGCGACTGGCTGCCGCAACTTGGCCAAGCAGTAAGGTTCCACGACCGACGCCAAATGTGCTTTAATGCGGCCGTAAAATCCAGCAGGGATCGTTAGGAACGATAAGGGGATGTAAGCCTTCTTGTGATTGGGGTTATGTGACACGTTTCGCAAATAAAAGGAATTTTGTTGCACGAGAGGGTAGTTAACTCGGGAGGATTGCTACCAACTTTTACTTCATATTCAAAGTTTATAGCTCCGGGAGCAGTAGACTGTATTCACGATGCAGCCACTGTCAATGTTTGATTTCGCCAGAAGATCGTTTCATGTCGTGTATCAGTGTATCAGTGTATCTGAGGGCATTAGACCCGCCTGCACAAATATGCCTAACGAAGGAAGGATCGATAATCGAGCCATTTGATCCGACTTAAGGCAGGAAATGTGTCTAATTATCCAAGGACGATCAGAGCTGTTATCCGTATAATGAGGAATCTTGGTAATTGCCTCGACTAATAAGGCTCATGCTGGGCCAGGGCACTTTCTGAAGGTTTATCGTGAGACCATAGGAAGCCGACATACAGGAACGGGGGCAAAATACTTCACTTCCCTAGCTTTTTGTCCCGCCAAACACTGGATAATAAACCTAGCAGCTCCCTCTTTGTTAGCCCAAAATGACGCTATTTGGCAAAAAAACAGGGGGGGACCCGGCCAAGTAAACCATCACTCACCCAACACACTATCAGATAAAACCCACTAACTGGGGGGACGACGCGCCGCACTGCATTTTATCAAAGCCATAATGAATGGATTTAGCCGGTCTGCCGTCAGATCCTCGGACATATTCAGTGCGCTCCCATTCTTCTATCGCCGGCTGTGCAAAGCCGGGCTCCGTCTGCTGGGCCGCTCGCCACCACTGAGCCCCGAACACCGCTGCAGCGCCGCAGGGCTCCTGTCAGAGCCGAACAATATCAGTCCCTAATCAGAGTTATGGGCGGGGCCGGCCCCCTCTCAATATCAGACGCCGGGCAATTTATCTGTCGCGGAGGAGACCGCGTTAAATTGTCCCCGCTAACGAGCGACAAGCCGCGCCGTCCGGGGCGGCAGGGCGGCGTCCCGCGCTGTCCCCACGGCCCCGCAGCCCCGCGCGACACTGCATCAGCGCAGTGTGACTCACACACGCCCCCGTCACGCCCCCGTCACTGGCAGCTCCCCGTCAGCAATCTTTTCAGTCGGCAATCTGCCGCTGCGGCTGCGGCGCCGCCCCGCACTAACGGACCTATCTCGCGCCGACAAACGGATGCGTAATCCTATTCCGATGCATGGGCCCTTTTATTCGGCTAAAAGCCCCGGGGACTGAGCCGGGCGGGTCTGCGCGGGGCAGCGCGGAGCTGTGCGGGGCGGCGGTCCGACGCCCTGTCCTCGGAGGCCGCGTCGCCGCGCCCCCTGGCGGCACCTCCGCACGGACTAACGAGCTGTTGGTCGTCGGCGGTTCGCCGGTCCTGACGACCGCACGCCCCGCGCGCATCGGCGGCCCCGCGGGACCGCCGAGCCGCACGTGCCAAGAGAATGGCACCGGCGGTGCCAAGAGCGTCGCACGTGTGTGTGCACTCGTCGCCTGTCGCGCCCGGAGAGCGGCGGGGTAATGACGCTTTGATTGCGAGCCGTGATCGATCCCGGCGGGGCCGCACGTTTGTGCCGATCACTCCTGACCACAGCGTGTCACTCGAGCGCCCATCGGACGCCGCGTGCGGTCGCAGAGCCGTCGGGGAGAGACTGAAGGGGCTTCCTCCCCCTCCTGCGCAATTAGTGATTTCATAACGAGCAATTTGTGCGGTGCATCGATTTTGGCTTCCCACCGGCGCACCGCACTCAGCGATTGAGGGGGACGGCCCAATCGATCCGGCCCACTTTGTGGCCGGCGGGGAAGCGAGAGCCGAGTTCATTCTTTGGAGAAAATTTGATTTCGTGTGAAGCGATTGAAGCCGAAAAGACGATAAGAAGTTCCAACGTTGCCACAACTGCACAAGGCAAAACACAAACCGGATTACACAGAAATGTTCAAACGTTGTTGAGCACTTCAACAGCCTATTGTCGATAGAGAGGGACTTTTGGACATCGCTGTGCGGAGATAAAAGAAATGTGATATCGACCACCAAACCGAAGGGTGTCAATGCATGCCAAATAAACGTATCGCCAATGTAAATCGCAGAACAGCGCAGTTTTTCATCTTGCTACTTCGATCCATGAACAAATCCAGAGAGAACGATTCATCCAACCTCGCTTCCCGCCTGGTTGAGACCTGAAAGTTAATCTAGCAGTGATCTGTTGGTGCTCCGTTTATGACCATTCTGGGATGTCTGCTGTCAACCAGAGAGAGCACTGGACGCAGCCTTAAGACGGACTGAGCCGTGCAGAATGAGACCGCGCCGCCATGCCGGAAGCATCGCAACCCACCGCTCGTACCACCGCGGCGAATCCAGCCCACAGAGCACGTTTATCAAAACAAACGACGCCGCAATAAAGTGGTAAATAAGCCCTCTGGCCCTGCGGGTCGGCGGGGTCAGCGCTGACCACATAACTCACAATTATCGAGCCATTGGCCGCCGCCGCCTCGCCGCGCCCAGTGCACCGGACAATGCACCAGTACAGTCTTAATACGCACCCGCCCGTCACCGCTACGTGCCCCGAATTTGCAGCCCGCGCACCGGAACCGCCGCGCTCACCGCCGCGCTCACCGCCGCGCCGCCGTCGCACGCAGTCCGCCCCGTGGGGACGTCATATGACTCCCGGTGACGTCATATGACTCCCGGTGACGTCATCACGTGCGGCATCCGTCGTCGGGCCGACTGAGACGAACGACGTGCCTCTCACGATCGTGTATCTTGTTACGCGCAATTAAAATGCAGGAATAATTCCCGAGGCCTTCAAATTATCCGACTATTAATATCGGAAAGGCAGGCGGGTTAACCAAGGGCCAATTACGGTATTAAATAATCTTTGTGCACGGTTGCAGCGGCGGCGGCGGCGCGGCGGTGCGGAGGCTGCCAGACCAGCTGCGTTGTTGCTGAGTCGGGGTGGAGAAGTGTCGCCGCCACCTGACCTGTCGTTTCACCCTGACCACCTGACTTGTCGTTTCAGGAGCAGGCCAATCAGCACCGACAGCCGGGTCGCCGGGTCACGAGGTCACAGCGCGGCGGCGTCCGCGCGCGGCCCGAGGTCAGCCAGACGGGGTCACGGGGAGGGCGGGGAGGGGAGTTAGACTCGCCGCGCCAAGCTACTAATGAAGATTTACCGAACTGGACGGGTTCTTCGTCTTCCAAATCCTGGCCGCCGCCTCTTCTGAATGCCCGATTAGCTTCACGGCGCGGTTATGAAAATAGTTCCGCGTCGAGCAGTCAACTTTCAAGTCGATCCAATCCATCTCGAGGATGACAGAATATTCACTTTTGTAGTTCAGCAGAAATCTTGATTCAGATCGGCAGAGTGGGCACCATCGACCACCGACCACGTGACCTGACCACGTGACCATCGACTACCGACCACGTGACCTGTCAGCCAGCCCATCGCATCACACCGAGCAAAACCACGTGACCCACTGCCGCCACCACCCGTCACCCATCCCGGAGATCACGTGACCTGGCCGCTCTGTCTTGAAGAGGTCACGTGACAAAACGGCGTCGGCCCCTTCGCGCGCGGCGTGAGGCCACGTGCCACAAAAAAAGCCGGGATTCGCGCGGGCACTTTGCATACAATAGAGCGTCCCCGCTCGGGGTGTCATGTCGGCTGGCGGGTCGCGTCGCGTCGCGACCCGGCTGTCCGCCGCGAAAGGTCACAGTGGAGCCTATCCGGGTGTCCGTCTGAAAGGCATTCCTCCGAGAGAGCCAAACAGTCACCAGCCAACGGTGACACACACCAACCAACATGCGGACAATCCACAGGCAAAGCCTGCCATGAAGGATCCCGGGTCAAGTGTTTTAGTGTTTTGGATCAAGTGCTTTATCTTTGGACTTGAGCTGTAATTGGGCCACTGTTCCTGTTGCTCATATACCTATACTTGAATAAACTGAAACTGAAACTGAAACTCAGTTTCGAGTTTCGTCCGCCAGTTTGGTCCTGTCACTCCTCCCCATCGATCTGTCCATCTGTCGAAAACCACCGAACGCCACCGTCCACTGACCACCAGTCCAGCGCTGACCCCCTCAGCGAACACCGTCAACTGATCACCAGTCCAGCGCTGACCCCCTCAGCGAACACTGTCCGCTGACCACCAGTCCAGCGCTGACCCCCTCAGCGAACACTGACCAGTGACCACCAGTCCAGCGCTGACCCCCTCAGCGAACACCGTCAACTGATCACCAGTCCAGCGCTGACCCCCTCAGCGAACACTGACCAGTGACCACCAGTCCAGCGCTGACCCCCTCAGCGAACACTGTCGGCTGACCCGGCGGGCGCGGCGGCCGACGCGCCGTTCGCGATAATGCCGCCACCAAGGAGCCCAGGAGCCCAGGAGCCGGAGGGCTGCCCGACAGTGAGAGGGGTGAGCCGTGTGTTTGCCGGAGGGCCGCCCGACAGTGAGAGGGCTATCTATTTTCTCTGTTTGCTCAGGCGGGCTGTGGTGCTGGAAGCTTTGTGCATGAAGCGCTAGACCAACACACTCGGCCGCTAATTGGTTATGGGTCGCGGACACTGAAAGGCAGCCAGGCTGTGACGTCATTGGTGTAACATTTCGGGGAGCCGCGTGGCGGGAGCTGCGGTGAGGATGGATACGCACTGGAAGCGGTGCCGATACACCAACCAACGACCACCAGATTATCACACTACCGGGCCCATGAGAGTTGATATCCAGCGTGACAGCACTCCAAATTTATTTCCTCGGCACCGCAAAGCATAAAGATATGTCGGCCGAAGCTTTGGATCTCTCCCACAGGTCACGATCATGCAATTCACCCCACAAGATTGACTGCCATCATTTGGTGGCAGCTCTCGTTACCGAGGCCCTAACCGTAACGTCCGGGCCTTTCGACCAACGTCCTCATCGATCCGGCTGATCGCCCCTTGTCCAGTTTTTGCTCGGTCGCGTGGGTCGACAATTACACTGACGATTACGTTGGCATCGTTCCGTGCGAGCCATCTACCAGCCCGCTCGTCCGTGGCAGTGCAGCGGGTTATCGGCAACGTTCGCTGTCTACGGTTCATGACGTGATGTGATGTCATAAAACCTGACCCGACAGCGGTGAAGAAGACGAACCGTTCTAATTTGGCTATAAAATGGGAGATGCGAGTTATTTGTTTATCGGAGTTACGAACCAAGCGAAGTTCATTAATGTAATTTTAATGTTGTTTTCCTGGCAAGACCTCAAAAGTTCCCCTCATCGTTAACTGGCCGCCGGCGAGTCCGGCAGTGCTGCGACCACTTCACCGCGCGCCCAGCGGCCAGTCGCACACGGGAGGAAAAAATCGACTAAAACTCCCAACACGATCAAGCATGCATGGCAATAGCAATGGCATACAGAAGCACATAGCACATCGAAGTTCACAGAAAGCTTCGCAGAACCGCACGACCGAAAGCTTTTGATAAACAAATACCTTCCAAGTACCGCTTTGCATGGCATGAACTCAAACTTGCGAAACCATGCAGCAAGTTTGCGTCGATTTTTCCTCATGTCCGCTGCCGCGCCCATGGGCCACTCCATCCCTATTTTGATTACGGCCGACGTTAGGCCACTTAGTTGCAGCGCTATCACGCTGAGCGACGGCAATGGCGGCGCCAGCAACATCACATAACGGGGTAAGATATGTCGACGGCGATCGGAGGTCACCGAACGCGGCCGCGTGCTTTCTGACCGCCGGACGGGGCGGCGTTGGTATTCGGTAAACCGGCGGCTCTGTCCCGAGGCCTATCTGCAGCGTGCTTCATCACGGAGGCCGTCGCCGAACCCCCTAAACGCGACACCTGAAGCGGCCGCCTCCGACTGTCCGCGGTGATTGTTATTTAGATGCAGCCGCATCTCGGAGCCGCATTCTTTCAGCTGGCCTGCAGGCAGGGATGATAATCACGGCATGAATAGTTATGCAGTGAGTATTTAAATCAAAGTCACCATGTTTTATTCTGAGACCAATATTCATAGGCGAACATATTGTCCTGCTTTTCATCTTCCAACAGCCCAGCACCACCGGAGACCTATAATAGGAAAATCAGAGGAACATATCATTATTCTTCGTGAAAAAATAATCAACCACATGAAGGATATAATCCCGAGGGCGAAGTAGAGCAATCCTGGATGATTAGGCGAGCCAACGCGCACGTGTGACTGCCAAGTCGGAGCCCAATACAGTGCAGGCAGGATTAAAGCAGCCGGAAACCTAACCCACCGACGACACTTCAACGGCGGCAATTTGAATACACCGCGAAATCCTTTGATCCCGAATGCGGAAGTGGAAAAAATGGGTGGAATAGAAGAAAGGAAGTAATCAGAAAATGGAAGCCCAATCCTAATCAGACCCGGCTTTCAAAGCAGCTTTTCACACCGAGTCGGACAAATAAGGTGGAAGGGAAACTGTGCCCATTGCGACCACCAATGATATTAAACAGGCCTGTTTTGAAGCTCGCAAAGTGCACCGACACACAACCTTCCTTTGTTGTTCTGAGGCTTCGGCGGAGCATAGAAAAAGCGTCATTGGCGGCGAACCGGTTCGGTCGGAGCCGTGGTGTGGGAGCGCCCGGGCTGTGTCGGCCTACAGACTGGAGCACCGCCCGGTGCAGAGTGAGGCCGAGGATCGGTGATGGTGATCGGTGATGGAGGATGGTGATCGGATCGGTGCAGACTGAGGCCGAGCATCGGTGATGGTGATCGGTGATGGAGGATGGTGATCGGATCGGTGCAGACCGAGGCCGAGCATCGGTGATGGTGATCGGTGATGGAGGATGGTGATCGGATCGGTGCAGACCGAGGCCGAGCATCGGTGATGGTGATCGGTGATGGAGGATGGTGATCGGATCGGTGCAGACCGAGGCCGAGCATCGGTGATGGTGATCGGTGATGGAGGATGGTGATCGGATCGGTGCAGACCGAGGCCGAGCATCGGTGATGGTGATCGGTGATGGAGGATGGTGATCGGATCGGTGCAGACCGAGGCCGAGGATCGGTGATGGTGATCGGTGATGGAGGATGGTGATCGGATCGGTGCAGACTGAGGCCGAGGATCGGTACTCCACCGATCATCCTGAGGCCGAGGATCGGTACTCCACCGATCATCCTGAGGCCGAGGATCGGTACTCCACCGATCATCCTGAGGCCGAGGATCGGTACTCCACCGATCATCCTGAGGCCGAGGATCGGTACTCCACCGATCATCCTGAGGCCGAGGATCGGTACTCCACCGATCATCCTGAGGCCGAGGATCGGTACTCCACCGATCATCCTGAGGCCGAGGATCGGTACTCCACCGATCATCCTGAGGCCGAGGATCGGTACTCCACCGATCATCCTGAGGCCGAGGATCGGTACTCCACCGATCATCCTGAGGCCGAGGATCGGTACTCCACCGATCATCCTGAGGCCGAGGATCGGTACTCCACCGATCATCCTGAGGCCGAGGATCGGTACTCCACCGATCATCCTGAGGCCGAGGATCGGTACTCCACCGATCATCCTGAGGCCGAGGATCGGTACTCCACCGATCATCCTGAGGCCGAGGATCGGTACTCCACCGATCATCCTGAGGCCGAGGATCGGTACTCCACCGATCATCCTGAGGCCGAGGATCGGTACTCCACCGATCATCCTGAGGCCGAGGATCGGTACTCCGTGTGTGTGATTGGGGTTTTTGGGGGGCGCTTCAGCGCGTTGAGGCTATCAAGCGCCCATCCAGTCTACGCTACTTCAGCGCAGTCAGACGTGGGGGTTGTACACAATGTTAAAACGGATCTTCTGTAGGTAAGAGAGAACTTGTTTGATGCTGACTTCTGCACTGTCCCCTAGCACGTCGTCGAGCGATGCATTCGGGAAAAAACGTGATTTTATAAGTCTCAACTGTTGGCAGATATCGTTGGGAGATAACACGTGTTTCACGCTCAGTGGGGCGTTGCAGTAGCCGCATACCGGCGGCTCCGAGCTGGTCAGGTGGTAACTGTGAGTAGCGTAACAGTGGCCGATGCGGAGTCTAGCTAGCGCCACTTCCTCCATTCTGCTTCGCCTGCTGCTCGACTCCCACCTTCCGATATTCGGGCGTAGGCGTCTAAGAGCGCAGTCTGTCTCGTTATGCCACCTATCTTGCCATTCAGCGAGTACGATGTGGTTTATAGCTGGCTTCATATCGTCGGCCTCCATCTTCAGCGAACGAATACGCGAGGAGCGCGAGGCAGCTTTGGCAGCTTCGTCGGCTCTCTCGTTGCCCTCAACGCCCACGTGACTAGGCACCCATAACAATTTCACTTCTCCACCATCCGAGTGGATGCTGGTCAGCAGTTCTAAAATCTGTGTGACTAGCGATGAGGAGATCAGCTGGTTACGGAGTGCCATCACTGAGCTGGCTGAGTCAGTAACTATAAGACAAAAGTTTTGACTATGACGGCGAATGTGCTTTAAAACCTGGTAGATAGCGTACAGTTCAGAGGTAAATACTGATGCTGCGTCTGGCAGCTTAAAACGTCTACTGGTCGTCCCGCTGACGAAAGCGCAGCCCACGCCCTCAGCGCCCTTCGATCCGTCAGTAAAATATCTCCGGAACCCACCATATGAGTCAAGCTTTTCCAGCGCACACTGCTTCAGTTCGTTCGGCATAGTGGTCGACTTTGGGTGTTGCAAGAGGCTAAGGTCACAGCAAAGCCCTGTTAGGCGCCATGGCTCTACACGACAGGTGCGTCGTGTGGCCAAGCTATCGAGGTCAATGCCAGTGTTCTGCATCCAGCTGTGTGCGCGAGAACACAGGGCTCGGGAGGAGCTCTGACGAGTTGTTGAGAACAGATGGACCAGTGAATGGTCGAAGATCCAGTCATACGTGGGGTGGTCTGGGTCCTGCTTGATTTTACATACGTAAATGAGGGCGAGGCGCTTCCGTCTCAGATCTAGTGGAGTTTCCTCTGCATCCACAAGAAGGCTGGCTCTGCGTGAGGTCCGGAAAGCGCCAGTGGCTAATCGCACACACGCATGGTGTACGCTGTCGAGGGATTGCTTCGTGCTGTTCAGCGCTCCGTCGTATACAATGGATGCGTAGTCTAACACGGATCTGACTAGAGCATGATACAGTCGTAAAAGCGTGGTCCTGTCAGCACCGTAAGACATGCGGGGAAGTTACCTTCAGAATGTTCATACGCTGTGTGCATTTGTCCTTCAGTTGCGCGATATGGGGAACGTATGACAAGCGTCTGTCAAAGGTGACCCCAAGGAACTTCGCCTGATCCTTCACGGGGATACGTTGTCCGTAGAGGCGCAGAACAATGTCCGGACAATATCGCGTACGCCGGCAGAAGTGAAGACAAACAGACTTCCCCGTCGAGAACTTGAAGCCATTTAAAAGACTCCACCTGGCCAGACCGTCGATGCATATCTGCAGCTGCCTCTGAGCCGACACGGAAGTGGACGTCGACACCCAAATGGCGAAATCATCGACAAAAAGCGAGCGGTGGACTGTTGGTGGAAGAGAGTTGCAAATATCATTGATAAGAACTCCGAACATAGTCACACTTAAAACACTCCCCTGTGGAACTCCACTTCCCTGTGTAAAACTGTCGGATAACGATGTGCCCACTCTCACTCGAAAAGTACGTTCTTTGATGAAATTTGCAACTAAATGTCCCATGTGACCTCGGACTCCGGCGCCACGTAGCTTACGTAGAATCGCATGGCGCCATGCGGTATCATAAGCCTTTTCAATGTCAAATAGCACGGCAAATGTGTGCTGTTTGCACGCACGGATCGGTACTCCACCGATCATCCTGAGGCCGAGGATCGGTACTCCACCGATCATCCTGAGGCCGAGGATCGGTACTCCACCGATCATCCTGAGGCCGAGGATCGGTACTCCACCGATCATCCTGAGGGCCGAGGATCGGTACTCCACCGATCATCCTGAGGCCGAGGATCGGTACTCCACCGATCATCCGGAGGCCGAGGATCGGTACTCCACCGATCATCCTGAGGCCGAGGATCGGTACTCCACCGATAATCCTGAGGCCGAGGATCGGTACTCCACCGATCATCCTGAGGCCGAGGATCGGTACTCCACCGATCATCCTCAGGCCGAGGATCGGTACTCCACCGATCATCCTGAGGCCGAGGATCGGTACTCCACCGATCATCCTGAGGCCGAGGATCGGTACTCCACCGATCATCCTGAGGCCGAAGATCGGTACTCCACCGATCATCCTGAGGCCGAGGATCGGTACTCCACCGATCATCCTGAGGCCGAGGATCGGTACTCCACCGATCATCCTGAGGCCGAGGATCGGTACTCCACCGATCATGGATACCCACCACACTTCACAGCGCGCTAATATCGTGGTCAAGTGGTAGTCCCGATTGGATCGCTACACATGTGGATGTATGTGTGGATGTATGTGTGGATGTATGTGTGGATGTATCCCGATTGGATCGCTACACATGGGGATGTATGTGTGGATGTATGTGTGGATGTATGTGTGGATGTATGTGTGGATGTATGTGTGGATGTATGTGTGGATGTATCCCGATTGGATCGCTACACATGGGGATGTATGCGGTGAAGCATGGCCGAAACGACGACAAACAAAACTGTTGTTGCTGGGTATTTGGCGATTTGTATTCGATGAGGAAGCTTAACGGGTTTAATGACCCTTGTGCCGCGATGCGAAGTTCGTGTTGAAGACATAAAACTGGTATGCTATAACGATTGGTTTGTTTTTTTACAGATTCGAAGTGGAACATCCAATTAATGGAATGTATAACACAGACAATAGTATTATGTATGTTGCATAGCGAAGTTTGCTCGTTTTTATGGCTTGATAACCGCCAATATTGGTTGATCAGGATATCACGATTGGTGCAAATAAAACTCAATAATAAGCCAATCGAACAGCTTTTTAC
>JAXIVJ010016014.1:0-22500 GCA_036785665.1 Chirona hameri
GACAGACACAGACAGACAGACACAGACAGACAGACACAGACAGACAGACACAGACAGACAGACACATACAGACACAGACAGACAGACACAGGCAGACAGACACAGACAGACAGACACAGACAGACAGACCACAGACAGACAGACACAGACAGACAGACACAGACAGACAGACACAGACAGACAGACACAGACAGACAGACACAGACAGACAGACACAGACAGACACAGACAGACACAGACACAGACAGACAGACAAGACAGACAGACACAGACAGACAGACACAGACAGACAGACACAGACAGACAGACACAGACAGACAGACACAGACAGACAGACACAGACAGGACAGACACAGACAGACAGACACAGACAGACAGACACAGACAGACAGACACAGACAGACAGACAGACACAGACAGACAGACAGACACAGACAGACAGACAGACACAGACAGACAGACACAGACAGACAGACACAGACAGACAGACACAGAACAGACAGACACAGACACAGACAGACACAGACACAGACAGACACAGACACAGACAGACACAGACCAGACAGACACAGACACAGACAGACACAGACACAGACAGACACAGACCAGACAGACACAGACAGAACAGACACAGGACAGACAGACACAGACAGACAGACACAGACAGACACAGACACAGACAGACAGACACAGACAGACAGACACAGACAGACAGACACAGACAGACAGACACAGACAGACACAGACACAGACAGACACAGACACAGACAGACAGACACAGACAGACAGACAGACACAGACACAGACAGACACAGACAGACAGACACAGACGACAGACACAGACAGACACAGACACAGAAGACAGACACAGACACAGACAGACACAGACAGACAGACAGACACAGACACAGACAGACACAGACAGACAGACAGACACAGACAGACAGACACAGACACAGACAGACAGACAGACACAGACAGACAGACACAGACAGACAGACACAGACAGACACAGACACAGACAGACAGACACAGACAGACAGACACAGACAGACAGACACAGACCAGACAGACACAGACAGACAGACACAGACAGACAGACACAGACAACAGACACAGACAGACAGACACAGACAGACAGACACAGACAGACAGACACAGACAGACAGACACAGACAGACAGACACAGACAGACAGACACAGACAGACAGACACAGACAGACAGACACAGACAGACAGACACAGACAGACAGACACAGACAGACAGACACAGACAGACAGACACAGACAGACAGACACAGACAGACAGACACAGACAGACAGACACAGACAGACAGACACAGACAGACAGACAGACACAGACAGACAGACACAGACAGACAGACAGACACAGACAGACAGACACAGACAGACAGAACAGACACAGACAGACAGACAGACACAGACAGACAGACACAGACAGACAGACACAGACAGACAGACACAGACAGACAGACACAGACAGACAGAACACAGACAGACAGACACAGACAGACAGACACAGACAGACAGACACAGACAGACAGACACAGACAGACAGACACAGACAGACAGACACAGACAGACAGACACAGACAGACAGACACAGACAGACAGACACAGACAGACAGACACAGACAGACAGACACAGACAGACAGACACAGACAGACAGACACAGACAGACAGACACAGACAGACAGACACAGACAGACAGACACAGACAGACAGACACAGACAGACAGACACAGACAGACAGACACAGACAGACAGACACAGACAGACAGACACAGACAGACAGACACAGACAGACAGACACAGACAGACAGACACAGACAGACAGACACAGACAGACAGACACAGACAGACAGACACAGACAGACAGACACAGACAGACAGACACAGACAGACAGACACAGACAGACAGACACAGACAGACAGACACAGACAGACAGACACAGACAGACAGACACAGACAGACAGACACAGACAGACAGACACAGACAGACAGACACAGACAGACAGAACACAGACAGACAGACACAGACAGACAGACACAGACAGACAGACACAGACAGACAGACACAGACAGACAGACACAGACAGACAGACAGACAGACAGACACAGACAGACAGACAGACACAGACAGACAGACACAGACAGACAGACACAGACAGACAGACCAGACAGACAGACAGACAGACAGACACAGACAGACAGACACAGACAGACAGACACAGACAGACAGACACAGACAGACAGACACAGACAGACAGACACAGACAGACACAGACAGAACAGACACAGACAGACAGACACAGACAGACAGACACAGACAGACAGACACAGACAGACAGACACAGACAGACAGACACAGACAGACAGACACAGACAGACAGACACAGACAGACAGACACAGACAGACAGACACAGACAGACAGACACAGACAGACAGACACAGACAGACAGACACAGACAGACAGACACAGACAGACAGACACAGACAGACAGACACAGACAGACAGACACAGACAGACAGACACAGACAGACAGACACAGACAGACAGACACAGACAGACAGACACAGACAGACAGACACAGACAGACAGACACAGACAGACAGACACAGACAGACAGACACAGACAGACAGACACAGACAGACAGACACAGACAGACAGACACAGACAGACAGACACAGACAGACAGACACAGACAGACAGACACAGACAGACAGACACAGACAGACAGACACAGACAGACAGACACAGACAGACAGACACAGACAGACAGACACAGACAGACAGACACAGACAGACAGACCAGACAGACAGACACAGACAGACAGACACAGACAGACAGACACAGACAGACAACACAGACAGACAGACACAGACAGACAGACACAGACAGACAGACACAGACAGACAGACACAGACAGACAGACACAGACAGACAGACACAGACCAGACAGACACAGACAGACAGAACACAGACAGACAGACACAGACAGACAGACACAGACAGACAGACACAGACAGACAGACACAGACAGACAGACACAGACAGACAGACACAGACAGACAGACACAGACAGACAGACACAGACAGACAGACACAGACAGACAGACACAGACAGACAGACACAGACAGACAGACACAGACAGACAGACACAGACAGACAGACACAGACAGACAGACACAGACAGACAGACACAGACAGACAGACACAGACAGACAGACACAGACAGACAGACACAGACAGACAGACACAGACAGACAGACACAGACAGACAGACACAGACAGACAGACACAGACAGACAGACACAGACAGACAGACACAGACAGACAGACACAGACAGACAGACACAGACAGACAGACACAGACAGACAGACACAGACAGACAGACACAGACAGACAGACACAGACAGACAGAACACAGACAGACAGACACAGACAGACAGACACAGACCAGACAGACACAGACAGACAGACACAGACAGACAGACACAGACAGACAGACACAGACAGACAGACACAGACAGACAGACACAGACAGACAGACACAGACAGACAGACACAGACAGACAGACACAGACAGACAGACACAGACAGACAGACACAGACAGACAGACACAGACAGACAGACACAGACAGACAGACACAGACAGACAGACACAGACAGACAGACACAGACAGACAGACACAGACAGACAGACACAGACAGACAGACACAGACAGACAGACACAGACAGACAGACACAGACAGACAGACACAGACAGACAGACACAGACAGACAGACACAGACAGACAGACACAGACAGACAGACACAGACAGACAGACACAGACAGACAGACACAGACAGACAGACACAGACAGACAGACACAGACAGACAGACACAGACAGACAGACACAACAGACAGACAGACCACAGACAGACAGACACAGACAGACAGACACAGACAGACAGACACAGACAGACAGACACAGACAGACAGACACAGACAGACAGACACAGACAGACAGACACAGACAGACAGACACAGACAGACAGACACAGACAGACAGACACAGACAGACAGACACAGACAGACAGACACAGACAGACAGACACAGACAGACAGACACAGACAGACAGACACAGACAGACAGACACAGACAGACAGACACAGACAGACAGACACAGACAGACAGACAGACACAGACAGACAGACACAGACAGACAGACACAGACAGACAGACACAGACAGACAGACACAGACAGACAGACACAGACAGACAGACACAGACAGACAGACACAGACAGACAGACACAGACAGACAGACACAGACAGACAGACACAGACAGACAGACACAGACAGACAGACCAGACAGACAGACACAGACAGACAGACACAGACAGACAGACACAGACAGACAGACACAGACAGACAGACACAGACAGACAGACACAGACAGACAGACACAGACAGACAGACACAGACAGACAGACACAGACAGACAGACACAGACAGACAGACACAGACAGACAGACACAGACAGACAGACACAGACAGACAGACACAGACAGACAGACAAGACAGACAGACACAGACAGACAGACACAGACAGACAGACACAGACAGACAGACACAGACAGACAGACACAGACAGACAGACACAGACAGACAGACACAGACAGACAGACACAGACAGACAGACACAGACAGACAGACACAGACAGACAGACACAGACAGACAGACACAGGCAGACAGACACAGACAGACAGACACAGACAGACAGACACAGACAGACAGACACAGACAGACAGACACAGACAGACAGACAGACACAGACAGACAGACACAGACAGACAGACAGACACAGACAGACAGACACAGACAGACAGACACAGACAGACAGACACAGACAGACAGACACAGACAGACAGACACAGACAGACAGACACAGACAGACAGACACAGACAGACAGACACAGACAGACAGACACAGACAGACAGACACAGACAGACAGACACAGACAGACAGACACAGACAGACAGACACAGACCAGACAGACACAGACAGACAGACACAGACAGACAGACAGACACAGACAGACAGACAGACACAGACAGACAGACACAGACAGACAGACACAGACAGACAGACACAGACAGACAGACACAGACAGACAGACACAGACAGACAGACACAGACAGACAGACACAGACAGACAGACACAGACAGACAGACACAGACAGACAGACACAGACAGACAGACACAGACAGACAGACACAGACAGACAGACACAGACAGACAGACACAGACAGACAGACACAGACAGACAGACACAGACAGACAGACACAGACAGACAGACACAGACAGACAGACACAGACAGACAGACACAGACAGACAGACACAGACAGACAGACACAGACAGACAGACACAGACAGACAGACACAGACAGACAGACACAGACAGACAGACACAGACAGACAGACACAGACAGACAGACACAGACAGACAGACACAGACAGACAGACACAGACAGACAGACACAGACAGACAGACACAGACAGACAGACACAGACAGACAGACACAGACAGACAGACACAGACAGACAGACACAGACAGACAGACACAGACAGACAGACACAGACAGACAGACACAGACAGACAGACACAGACAGACAGACACAGACAGACAGACACAGACAGACAGACACAGGACAGACAGACACAGACAGACAGACACAGACAGACAGACACAGACAGACAGACACAGACAGACAGACACAGACAGACAGACACAGACAGACAGACACAGACAGACAGACACAGACAGACAGACAGCAGACACAGACAGACAGACACAGACAGACAGACACAGACAGACAGACACAGACAGACAGACACAGACAGACAGACACAGACAGACAGACACAGACAGACAGACACAGACAGACAGACACAGACAGACAGACAGACAGACAGACCACAGACAGACAGACACAGACAGACAGACACAGACAGACAGACACAGACAGACAGACACAGACAGACAGACACAGACAGACAGACACAGACAGACAGACACAGACAGACAGACACAGACAGACAGACACAGACAGACAGACACAGACAGACAGACACAGACAGACAGACAGACACAGACAGACAGACACAGACAGACAGACCACAGACAGACAGACACAGACAGACAGACACATACAGACAGACACAGACAGACAGACACAGACAGACAGACACAGACAGACAGACACAGACAGACAGACACAGACAGACAGACACAGACAGACAGACACAGACAGACAGACACAGACAGACAGACACAGACAGACAGACACAGACAGACAGACACAGACAGACAGACACAGACAGACAGACACAGACAGACAGACACAGACAGACAGACACAGACAGACAGACACAGACAGACAGACACAGACAGACAGACACAGACAGACAGACACAGACAGACAGACACAGACAGACAGACACAGACAGACAGACACAGACAGACAGACACAGACAGACAGACACAGACAGACAGACACAGACAGACAGACACAGACAGACAGACACAGACAGACAGACACAGACAGACAGACACAGACAGACACAGAACAGACAGACACAGACAGACAGACACAGACAGACAGACACAGACAGACAGACACAGACAGACAGACACAGACATACAGACACAGACAGACAGACACAGACAGACAGACACAGACAGACAGACACAGACAGACAGACACAGACAGACAGACACAGACAGACAGACACAGACAGACAGACACAGACAGACAGACACAGACAGACAGACACAGACAGACAGACACAGACAGACAGACACAGACAGACCAGACACAGACAGACAGACACAGACAGACAGACACAGACAGACAGACACAGACAGACAGACACAGACAGACAGACACAGACAGACAGACACAGACAGACAGACACAGACAGACAGACACAGACAGACAGACACAGACAGACAGACACAGACAGACAGACACAGACAGACAGACACAGACAGACAGACACAGACAGACAGACACAGACAGACAGACACAGACAGACAGACACAGACAGACAGACACAGACAGACAGACCAGACAGACAGACAGAACAGACAGACCAGACAGACAGACAGACACAGACAGACAGACACAGACAGACAGACACAGACAGACAGACACAGACAGACAGACACAGACAGACAGACACAGACAGACAGACACAGACAGACAGACACAGACAGACAGACACAGACAGACAGACACAGACAGACAGACACAGACAGACAGACACAGACAGACAGACACAGACACAGACAGACAGACAGACACAGACAGACAGACACAGACAGACAGACACAGACAGGACAGACACAGACAGACAGACACAGACAGACAGACACAGACAGACAGACACATACAGACAGACACAGACAGACAGACACAGACAGACAGACACAGACAGACAGACACAGACAGACAGACACAGACAGACAGACACAGACAGACAGACACAGACAGACAGACACAGACAGACAGACACAGACAGACAGACACAGACAGACAGACACAGACAGACAGACACAGACAGACAGACACAGACAGACAGACACAGACAGACAGACACAGACAGACAGACACAGACAGACAGACACAGACAGACAGACACAGACAGACAGACACAACAGACAGACACAGACAGACAGACAGACACAGACAGACAGACACAGACAGACAGACCACAGACAGACAGACACAGACAGACAGACACAGACAGACAGACACAGACCGACAGACACAGACCCGACAGACACAGACCGACAGACACAGACCGACAGACACAGACCGACAGACACAGACCGACAGACACAGACCGACAGACACAGACCGACAGACACAGACCGACAGACACAGACAGACAGACACAGACAGACACAGACAGACAGACACAGACAGACAGACACAGACAGACAGACACAGACAGACAGACACAGACAGACAGACACAGACAGACAGACACAGACAGACAGACACAGACAGACAGACACAGACAGACAGACACAGACAGACAGACACATACAGACAGACACAGACAGACAGACACAGACAGACAGACACAGACAGACAGACACAGACAGACAGACACAGACAGACAGACACAGACAGACAGACCAGACAGACAGACACAGACAGACAGACACAGACAGACAGACACAGACAGACAGACACAGACAGACAGACACAGACAGACAGACACAGACAGACAGACACAGACAGACAGACACAGACAGACAGACACAGACAGACAGACACAGACAGACAGACACAGACAGACAGACACAGACAGACAGACACAGACAGACAGACACAGACAGACAGACACAGACAGACAGACACAGACAGACAGACACAGACAGACAGACACAGACAGACAGACACAGACAGACAGACACAGACAGACAGACACAGACAGACAGACACAGACAGACAGACACAGACAGACAGACACAGACAGACAGACACAGACAGACAGACACAGACAGACAGACACAGACAGACAGACACAGACAGACAGACACAGACAGACAGACACAGACAGACAGACACAGACAGACAGACACAGACAGACAGACACAGACAGACAGACACAGACAGACAGACACAGACAGACAGACACAGACAGACAGACACAGACAGACAGACACAGACAGACAGACACAGACAGACAGACACAGACAGACAGACACAGACAGACAGACACAGACAGACAGACACAGACAGACAGACACAGACAGACAGACACAGACAGGACAGACACAGACAGACAGACACAGACAGACAGACACAGACAGACAGACACAGACAGACAGACACAGACAGACAGACACAGACAGACAGACACAGACAGACAGAACACAGACAGACAGACACAGACAGACACAGACAGACAGACACAGACAGACAGACCAGACACAGACAGACAGACACAGACAGACAGACACAGACAGACAGACACAGACAGACAGACACAGACAGACAGACACAGACAGACAGACACAGACAGACAGACACAGACAGACAGACACAGACAGACAGACACAGACAGACAGACACAGACAGACAGACACAGACAGACAGACACAGACAGACAGACACAGACAGACAGACACAGACAGACAGACACAGACAGACAGACACAGACAGACAGACAGACACAGACAGACAGACACAGACACAGACAGACACAGACACAGACAGACAGACACAGACACAGACAGACACAGACCAGACCAGACAGACACAGACAGACAGACACAGACACAGACAGACACAGACACAGACAGACACACAGACACAGACAGACACAGACAGACACAGACAGACACAGACAGACACAGACAGACACAGACAGACACAGACAGACACAGACAGACACAGACAGACACAGACAGACACAGACAGACACAGACAGACACAGACAGACACAGACAGACACAGACAGACACAGACAGACACAGACAGACACAGACAGACACAGACAGACACAGACAGACACAGACAGACACAGACAGACACAGACAGACACAGACAGACACAGACAGACACAGACAGACACAGACAGACACAGACAGACACAGACACAGACAGACACAGACAGACACAGACAGACACAGACAGACACAGACAGACACAGACAGACACAGACAGACACAGACAGACACAGACAGACACAGACAGACACAGACAGACACAGACAGACACAGACAGACACAGACAGACACAGACAGACACAGACAGACACAGACAGGACACAGACAGACACAGACAGCAGACAGACACAGACAGACACAGACAGACACAGACAGACACAGACAGACACAGACAGACACAGACAGACACAGACAGACACAGACAGACACAGACAGACACAGACAGACACAGACAGACACAGACAGACACAGACAGACACAGACCAGACACAGACAGACACAGACAGACACAGACAGACACAGACAGACACAGACAGACACAGACAGACACAGACAGACACAGACAGACACAGACAGACACAGACAGACACAGACAGACACAGACAGACACAGACAGACACAGACAGACACAGACAGACACAGACAGACACAGACAGACACAGACAGACACAGACAGACACAGACAGACACAGACAGACACAGACAGACACAGACAGGACACAGACAGACACAGACAGACACAGACAGACACAGACAGACACAGACAGACAGACAGACACAGACAGACACAGACAGACACAGACAGACACAGACAGACACAGACAGACACAGACAGACACAGACAGACACAGACAGACACAGACAGACACAGACAGACACAGACAGACACAGACAGACACAGACAGACACAGACAGACACAGACAGACACAGACAGACACAGACAGACACAGACAGACACAGACAGACACAGACAGACACAGACAGACACAGACAGACACAGACAGACACAGACAGACACAGATAGACACAGACAGACACAGACAGACACAGACAGACACAGACAGACACAGACAGACACAGACAGACACAGACAGACACAGACAGACACAGACAGGACACAGACAGACACAGACAGACACAGACAGACACAGACAGACACAGACAGACACAGACAGACACAGACAGACACAGACAGACACAGACAGACACACACAGACAGACACAGACAGACACAGACAGACACAGACAGACACAGACAGACACAGACAGACACAGACAGACACAGACAGACACAGACAGACACAGACAGACACAGACAGACACAGACAGACACAGACAGACACAGACAGACACAGACAGACACAGACAGACACAGACAGACACAGACAGACACAGACAGACACAGACAGACACAGACAGACACAGACAGGACAACAGACAGACACAGACAGACACAGACAGACACAGACAGACACAGACAGACACAGACAGACACAGACAGACACAGACAGACACAGACAGACACAGACAGACACAGACAGACACGACAGACACAGACAGACACAGACAGACACAGACAGACACAGACAGACACAGACAGACACAGACAGACACAGACAGACACAGACAGACACAGACAGACACAGACAGACACAGACAGACACAGACAGACACAGACAGACACAGACAGACACAGACAGACACAGACAGACACAGACAGACACAGACAGACACACCAGACAGACACAGACAGACACAGACAGACACAGACAGACACAGACAGACACAGACAGACACAGACAGACACAAGACAGACACAGACAGACACAGACAGACACAGACAGACACAGACAGACACAGACAGACACAGACAGACACAGACAGACACAGACAGACACAGACAGACACAGACAGACACAGACAGACACAGACAGACACAGACAGACACAGACAGACACAGACAGACACAGACAGACACAGACAGACACAGACAGACACAGACAGACACAGACAGACACAGACAGACACAGACAGACACAGACAGACACAGACAGACACAGACAGACACAGACAGACACAGACAGACCACAGACAGACACAGACAGACACAGACAGACACAGACAGACCACAGACAGACACAGACAGACACAGACAGACACATACAGACACAGACAGACACAGACAGACACAGACAGACACAGACAGACACAGACACAGACACAGACACAGACAGACAGACAGACATACAGACAGACAGACAGACAGACAGACAGACAGACAGACACACAGACACACCCATACATACAAACAGACACACAGACAGATACACAGACAGACACAGACAGACACAGACAGACACAGACAGACACAGACAGACACAGACAGACACAGACAGACACAGACAGACACAGACAGACACAGACAGACACATACAGACACATAC
This sequence comes from Chirona hameri, assembly GCA_036785665.1. Lineage (NCBI taxonomy): Eukaryota > Metazoa > Arthropoda > Thecostraca > Balanomorpha > Balanidae > Chirona > Chirona hameri. The sequence goes on from JAXIVJ010016014.1 coordinate 11,999, forward strand.
AGACACATACAGACACATACAGACACATACAGACACATACAGACACATACAGACACATACAGACACATACAGACACATACAGACACATACAGACACATACAGACACATACAGACCATACAGACACATACAGACACATACAGACACATACAGACACATACAGACACATACAGACACATACAGACACATACAGACACATACAGACACATACAGACACATACAGACACATACAGACACATACAGACACATACAGACACATACAGACACATACAGACACAGACAGACAGACACAGACAGACACAGACAGACACAGACAGACACAGACAGACACAGACAGACACAGACAGACACAGGCAGACACAGACAGACACAGACAGACACAGACAGACACAGACAGACACAGACAGACACAGACAGACACAGACAGACACAGACAGACACAGACAGACACAGACAGACACAGACAGACACAGACAGACACAGACAGACACAGACAGACACAGACAGACACAGACAGACACAGACAGACACAGACAGACACAGACAGACACAGACAGACACAGACAGACACAGACAGACACAGACAGACACAGACAGACAGACACAGACAGACACAGACACAGACACAGACACAGACACAGACACAGACACACACAGACACAGACACAGACACAGACAGACAGACAGACAGACAGACAGACAGACAGACAGACAGGACAGACACACACACACCCATACATACAAACAGACACACAGACAGATACACAGACAGACATGGTGATGCGTCACACGACCGACACCAATGGTATACCACTGGCGTCATGGGTAAGACTCACAGTCTGACCGCTGACGTCACAAGGTCAATACAACTAAGCAGCAGTTTCTTGCAAGATGTCATGTCCTGCATTGGAATGTGGATTGCAACGAATTATAAATATTGGCTTCAATGAATTAGTGCACCTTTTCCAGATGATCATTGCACCAATGTCGGTTGCCAAAGTCGCATATGCTGATCTCAGTGGCCTAATAATTGTAATTTGGAACTGCACTTCAAATCCAATAAAGCATTGAATCGTAAAATACGAAGCGTTGCCAGGGTATACTGTAAGGTTAGATCCTCACATTTCGACTAATAAAAAATAACACTAAATGAGCACCATCAGGAGGTCCCAGAATCAACGAACCTGCTTCTCCTCAAACTTGTAGCTTATCTGAAACTTTGTGGCAAACTCAGGATTTAAATTATTCTTGATGAATTTCTGTGCGCCCGACTTCGAAGAATTTGCCGGTTGTGCCCTCGGCCATGTACAGGACGCAGCATGGGTCTGATTTTGACATGATGTCCAAATCTTTCAGGCCACTGAAAGCATACACAATGTTATTGCACGAAACCTTGTGAGAACGTTGTGACAACATTGAATTGTTAGCGGGGGACTAGTACGAGGAGATTGAGTAACGTAAGTATGTGATTGCATGCCGGCATCACGTTTACGGGATATGAGGGTTCAAGTATCCTAGGATGAGACTATTTGTGAAGTTTTTGCAATGTGCATGTCGAAATGAAATGGAGAAACCCATCCTTACAGCATGACAGTATAACCCGAATCCACTACCATTAACTTTTCTCTTCAGACACCCAAATCAACGAATCTGTAAAACCGTCTCCAGCGAAGTGCCAACAACACACCCCGAAAATGTCGACAGCACACCCCGGGCCTGACTCCACGTCCCGTGAGACCACAGTCTGTCAGTGGCCAGTTTACCTGCAGGCGATGGAGAGTTCGATCTGCGAGCAGGGGGCGGCGGCCGCGCCCGGCCGAAAGGCGCCCGGATCTCCGGCCGACGGTACCGGCGCCGACATGACTGAATGAGCTCAGTCGCGACCTGGCAACATACATTTCCACCATTTTTTTATAGCATGCAGGTGAACATATTTTTTATGAGACTAGGACCGGCTCAGTGTTGGATTTTTCATTTCATGACCTGGTCCCGGATAGTAAAAATCCATAGGTGGAGAGTAAAATTGTATTGTCAGGCAAGTTAAGATTTTCATTTTTTTTTTTACTTGGAAAGTAAAAAAATCCTGATTTGTAATAGATATTAAATCCTTGTGAGGAAAATTGAATTATATTTTTAACTACAATGTCGGTAAGATCAGGCGAAAAGAGAGCAAATTTCCTGAACAAATATGAAGAGAGCAAAATTCTTTGGACCCAAAAAGTCCAGAAAATGGCCCAAATTCCAAGGCTGGACCGGCTGATTTACTGCATCTTGTGGAACACTGTTCTGACACGCCCTGGGAATTTCACGTCATTGAGCAGAATATTCCATGGAACATGGAATACTCCGACTAATCTTATCTTCAAAACAACAGTTTCATGAAATGTTGCATGAAAGGGAAAACAATTCTGCTCACAACATGCATGGAAAGCAATATTTGTTTATTGTTTAAACATGCTAGTAAAATAATAGTAATATTCACATTGGCAAAAGGTTGGTTGGATTGCGTGCATGGCTAAGGGAAAGGGTGATAAGGTTTTGTTTCGGAAAAACGCTAGGGATTTGAGCAACATCAATGAGAAACCCAGGACCCAGAAATGGTGCAATAATCACAAAGTTGACTGGCAACCAACAATTATTTCAACAAAACAAAATGCCAGCCTAGCTGGGCATAGCATGCTACAGCAATGTCACTGCAGCAAATGTCCTTTGTCTACATGTCAATAAATCCAATTTTGAACCAAAACATATCCAATTTGAACAAATAATTGTGGATCTCTTTTGATAATTTGAATGAATATTTATTTTAGTCACAAATCAAATTACCGAATAATAATGATTCATAGTTGGCAACAATCTTCTGTGTAAGGTATGGAAAATGCAACTTGGAAGGCACCACAGAAGTAAGCATAAGCTGAAAGTAGATTGACATACAAGGTCAAATAAATCAGTTTTTGGACTTTGACATGTGAATTTTGAAATACTTATTCAGTTTCCTGATTTGAATTATTGAATTGTGTATTTCATCCCATATATTGTGACCGAGCATATACGGATATTTTTATTTATTTTGGTACCGAATGAGATTCTTAGGGTAATTGACCTCCCAGTATGCAAATATGACCATAGTTTTTGTTCGATACAAATTTAAAGTGGGTGTAATGTTACGTTCTCATTTGGGAACATTGGGAACATTTACATGATGTTATCTGATATGGGCTACAGCTACAGACAAATGCCTGCAGCTTTTTTTTGCTTTTATGTCTTGTTTTGGTCAGGCATTACAAAAGACGTAACTTGCAAAAGATTGGCTGATGACGACCTTGACATCAGCTTTGGACATTTGTTTACTTTTCACATGAACAATCCTCGGACATTTTACATTGTCTTCAAGGTACCCTTCGATCGATCTAATATATGCATTCCAATGACTAGAATATGCTGAAGCAGTGGTTCACAGTGCCGAGACTGTGGTTACTGGTTACTGGTTACCCCCTGTTATGACTCGTTAGTCGTCATCCCCTCCCCATCACGCAAACCGCAGTTCCCGGCTTCAAGCTATGCGGTACAGCATAACTTCAGGCGTTTACTACTAGTGCCATCTAGGAAACGGTGTATAAGTACGAGTAGACATCATTGCCGTCCCCGTGGCCGAGGAGATAAGATCACGGGTTCATAACCCGTTGGCGTGGGGTTCGAGCCACGGTAGAAGGGACCTGTGATGGCCTGATATGTACTAGTAAGGTCAAGTGGTAGTTGATCAGAGGAAGGGTCAAACTGGCACTGGCACCTGGCCGTGTCGCAGCGTTGTGCGGCATGTATAAGACACCTCCGGGTCCCTGTTTAGCTAAAAGGCTGGGTGAATTATCTGAACTGGTATCGCATCACTGGGTGATAGGTTCATGGTACACGTAAAAAGCTCGGCTTAGCGTTGTACTCTGAACCCAATGCCTCCCACGCAAACCATTCGGCTAAATTTATTAGTAAAACGCCCTTATTGGGTCGGGAACCGAGCGGGCGGTTCTACACCGTGATTCCCCATGTGAAAGAGCATTGAAAGCTTTGCTTTAAGTTAAACAGGACACGTCAGGGACGGCGACGTCCTTCGCCGGACGCAGGCGGTCACGTGACCGGGCGGGTCAGCCCAGGACGGCCGAGCGTGAGGCCGCAACCACCACCGTCCACCACCGCCCAGCACCGTCCACCACCATAGGGATGACAGGGCGCTAAAAAGCTGTGCGAGCTTAAAATAAACATTTCATGCAATTAGTGGTGCATATGCCCTAAAGCACCAATACACCAACAGTAGCATGAAGTCTGATATCATTGAATGTCCAAGGTCCCAGTACTGTCAACGGGGGCAACTCTGATGACTAGGGAAACTATGATAATGTGACCTCTCATTGTTATAGTTCAATATTTTGTAATGGCGTCATCTATTTGAGTGGAATTTATAGTGAATATGAATCAAAGACTTGTAGCTTATCTCCTAAATATCATCTCTCCTAAAAATAATAAAAAATAGAGCTCCTAAATATCAACAAACAAAAAAAAACATTTTGTCTGAATATTTTGAATGAATGGATTCCCGAGGCTAGGACACGCTCTAGGCAGAAGTTGTTGCGCAAGTCCTGACCCCTACCGTCTGATCGCACAATTCCCGGTAGCAGGCAGAATTTAGAAGCGAAACTGTTGCGTACCCGACATACTTGGACACGGTATGTCCCGCCCTCTGACGTCACCTGACTTTGAGTGTGGCCGCTGCCACCGACGGCTGCCACCGGTCGCTGCCATCCTGCGCTTTGAGTGTGGCCGCTGCCACCGACGGCTGCCACCGGCCGCTGCCATCCTGCGCTTTGAGTGTGGCCGCTGCCACCGACGGCTGCCACCGGCCGCTGCCATCCTGCGCTTTGAGTGTGGCCGCTGCCACCGACGGCTGCCACCGGCCGCTGCCATCCTGCGCTTTGAGTGTGGCCGCTGCCACCGACGGCTGCCACCGGCCGCTGCCATCCCAGCTAGGAGCACACACAAGTGCCGTGCACAGGATTTGAAGCCATGTTACAGGAGTACGAGACAATGCTAGGTTCAAGGGCCTATCTGACAGGCTACACAAGCTCTGGAGGGGGCCATCAAGCTTGTCAGGTCTGGTTGGACGAGCATCCTGGGCTAGCTGCTGCTATCTGCTGTTTTGTCATGTTTGCTCAAAAGGAATTGTCTTTAACAGTCTGATTTTGAGTTTGAGGTTTTATGGGATGCTGCTCCTTGAATTAATGTGAAAAATATGTCAGAAAATGTAACAGTTTCCTAAGCCTAAACTTAATCATTGCAGCCCCAGAACAAGACTACTATAGCACAACATGTAGGAGAGCAGTTATCAAAGTTACCTCACCCCTGGGGTAACCATGGTAATGTTTGACCCTAAAGATAAGGTGTTCTTAACATATTCATAGCAAAATTTAAATGCAGTTGGATAGAAAATGTACATTTGGTTCATATTCTGAATTTCAGCCTCCTGCAAGGACAAACAATTTCAGAGCTTCGGGAGAAACACCTAAAAACTAGCATGGTTGCTGCAGTTGATGGTGCTATTCATGTAGGGCAAATTTACTTTTTTCGACAGACCAAAAATAGACAATAAGAACTAAGGGACACATTATTATACATGTTATAGCAATAATTTACTGTACATAAATGAGTCATAAAAGTCTAGACTCCCTTCCCTTCAATGTAAAATTTGATCAAATGAGGTGTAGGGTTAGCAACCATAATGCCAGGCATCCTAACACCAGACTTTTTAATACTATTGGTGATGTAGACAATACTCATCCAGTAAAGAATGCCAATAGCATTCTGGTGTTAGGACATGTCTGGCATTAAGGTTGTTTGCCCTATCTTATGTCATTTGATCACAGCGGAACTCAGTAAGGTTACTCAGCATTGTCTCATCAATCATTCAGGGTTAAAATCAAAGCAGTTCATTCATAAAATCATGAGTGATCAAAGAACAAAGTTGAATTGTATACCTTTCTCAAGTCTAGAATAGGGGCAGGGTAAAAGTCCAATCTTCTGACATGTCCTAACTACAGACTTGTCATGCCATCAGAACGAAGACAATACTGATGCATGACACTTTAGTGCAACAGTACTGTTTACATTATGATACCATGCAAAGTCTGAGGTTAGGATGTGTCCAGGAGTTTACTCTAATGATCATGATAGCAGCCATGTCAAAATACCAACATTGTCATACTATTGTGATTGGTGCTGATGGTACCAGACTTGGCTTGATTCCGCTTCCATACCAAGCCAAATGTATCCGATTTCGAATCCGATTCGAATATATATTTTGCTAGAGGAATCAATTTCTATTTTGATTTCAGAGCACCTAAACAGCTTGATTCCGAATCCGATTCCACTGATTCCGATTTGAGTCCACTCTGCATCAAAATATTCCTGATCATACATACGTATGGTAAAGATGTGGCTATTTTGATATAAAACTTCAAATAATTTCATGAACTTTGTTGAAAAACTGAACCATGCTGCAAAATCGTGACAGTTCAAAAATGTCAAAACTATAACGAAAGGAAACAAACAATGTAATACATAATATAGACATACCTATTGGCTATAATGATGATGCATGAAGATATTGCAAGCTGCTGCTGTGCAATATGTTACACAGGGAAATCAATGTCTTGAAAGATTTGAGGATATTATGGAATGTATGATGGTCAATAAACATAACATCGCCATAAGCGAAGATAAGTGTATGTCTCCACCTAAATAAACATAATTACTGAGCATGTCTATTGACCTTCATTAGGTAACAAATTGCCACCCAGCTTTGCTTTAGTTATGCATGTTCACAGAAACGAATTTACCTTAGGAAAACTTGAATTCATGGCCAAAGCAATTTTAGCTAAAGTAAAACGGAATCGCTTGAAATAGATATTGATTCCGATTCCACAATTTTCTAAAAATTATTGATTCCACCGGATTCTGATTCCACCCAGATGCGAATGAAATCGAATCTGATTCAAATTCCAGTCCAAACAGAATAAATTCTGGAATCGAATTCGATTTCACTGGAATCAAGCACAAGTCTGGATGGTACACACTGGCAGTAGATGGTACTGATGCACTAGAGCAGGGGCGTTGCCGACGGGGGGGGGGGGGGGGTCGGGACCCCACCGCCACCCCCACACTCTCAGGTGGGGGTTGACCCCCCCCCCCCACACACACACACTTTTTGTGGGGAAAGTGAACAATTTATAGTACAAATTGCCTTTGCAGCAGTCAAAATCCAGCTATCCAGTCAAAAACTGGACAAATTTACGGGGCTTGGCGGTATGACACAAGTTTTGCAACTGCTTATACAAATTTGGCAGATGGGAGAATAAATACCATTAAAGGGAGCGTGCCTACTGTTTTGGAATGTCAAAAATATTTTTCATACAGTAAGTAGCTATTGGTTTGATTGTTGTATATGATGAAATTCACATCTGGAGCCCCTTTAGTTGAAATTTCACTTATATTGTTTTTTTCTTCTTATTTTTTGCTTCGATATCTATAAAACGATCGTCACTATGGTGATGTTGTGTAAAACGGCGCACATAAGACAATACAATTACGGTCACATCATGCAAGATAGAAAGACAAGTTTTGCACATCAAGTTTTGCAACTGCTTATACAAATTTGGCAGATGGGAGAATAAATACCATTAAAGGGAGTGTGCCTACTGTTTTGGAATGTCAAAAATATTTTTCATACAGTAAGTAGCTATTGGTTTGATTGTTGTATATGATGAAATTCACATCTGGAGCCCCTTTAGTTGAAATTTCACTTATATTGTTTTTTTCTTCTTATTTTTGCTTCGATATCTATAAAACGATCGTCACTATGGTGATGTTGTGTAAAACGGCGCACATAAGACAATACAATTACGGTCACATCATGCAAGATAGAAAGACAAGTTTTGCACATCACGTTCTTGCCACTGTGAACTTTATTATGTGCAAGTTGCGTAGCTCTAAATTGATATCTTCAAAAAAAATGGCCATCGGCCATCATCGAAAAACATGATGGCCGTCCAGTTTCTGTTCGGCTGCTGCTGTCAGCGTGCACAAGCTGTTTTGCTAAATTGCTATTGGCCGGCGCTAACAATATGCTAGCAGTTTAATCGATAGTTGCAGTGCTTCCAGTAGCGGAAGCCCTCTGGAGTCTACCCGATAACTTTTTGCTCCCAGCAAGTTCCTGGAGTCTTTGGAATATCTCGGCAACTAGGGCGAATCTGGAGAAACGAAGTTATGGGTCAATTCAGAAAATTATATTCTATAGACCAGTGTCAATAACCCCAAATAAGCGATGTGAGTAGGCACACTCCCTTTAAATGTCTGGCAGAGGCTCTCCTTGGCAGTAATTGCTGGCCCCAGGGCCCACTCCCTTCATAAAATATTAACTTTCAAGCGGGCTACATGTTTAGCTAGTCTGCTCAGTTCCGAAAAAGGTGATGCCAACGCAGATACAGACATCGGCACCCGGAAGCTGTTCCAGCGGTGCCCAGCTTGCAGGACCGAAGAGCTAATAGTGGGGACCAGGCCAGGACCATCTCCTCCAGGCTCCTCCAGATCTGCAGGGACCATTTATGCACAGAAGTCGTTCTGCCACTTGCTGCTTTCAAACCATTTGCACTGCTACCAGTTGTTTGTTACAGCTTGGTACATATGTATACAGTTATTATTATCATATGTACTATTGAGTGCTGACTGCCACCGGTCATCCGTCATCGTGATTTACTATCCAAGGCTAATGGGCATCGTTGCAGCTGGCGCCACCCCTTCAGCAGTATGTTGTAACCCCTAAAATCCACTAGATTCTAGGGAACTATTTTTGTTGTTTTTCGAGATATTTAAAATACCTCCAAGGTGAGGCTGAAACCGTTGTTACGACGTCATTGGAGGCAAAATCTTATCGCAACCATCTTAAATTAACAAATTTAACGTCTTATATTCAATCTTATCGGAGGGGCAACCATCATAAGCGAATCCAGAACAGGTTTTGTACCGATCAGATTTAATGGCTAAGAGCAAATCTTAGGTTTCGTCCCGATCGCACTTAATGGCTACAAGCGAATCCTAGGTTTGGTCCCGATCGGACTTAGTGATTATGAGCGAATCTTAGGTTTTGTCCCGATCAGACTTAATGGCAGGGTTAGGTTAGGTTAGTTGTACAGAATGTATCACTGTGATTGTCGGATGCAAATCACACTTTTACACACATAATCCACATAAACAAAGCTTTGCAAAATATCACAAACTTGTCCCAAACTGTCCACCACTTCACATCGCAACTCCTCCCATTTTCGCCATTTTCACGTCAGTCACTTGTGGATATTGTGGAGGGGTGCGGTTAAATTTCAGAGTCAGAATCTAGATCTCCAACATTTATTCTGTACAACTAATCTAACCCCGCCCGATCAGGACGAATTACGAAACCTAAGATTCACCCGTAGTCATTAAGTCTGATCGGGACGAAACCTAAGATTCGCTTGTAGACATTAAGACCGATTGGGACAAAACCTAAGATTCGCTTGTAGCCATTAAGTCCGATCAGTACAAAACCTGTTCTGGATTCGCCAATGACTGTTGCCCACTGATAAGATTAAATTTAAGACGTTATTTTAGTAAAAATTTAAGACGGTTGCAATAAGATGTTGCCTCCAATGACGTCATAACAATGGTTTCAGCCTCACCTTGGAGGTATTTTAAATATTTCTAAAAACAACAATAGTTCCCTAGAAAATAGTGCATTTTAGGGGTTACCACATACCGCTGGGAGGGGTGGCACTAGCTGCAACAATACCAGCTAATGTATATGAAAAGCTACCTTCATTTCAATATTTTTCATCATACCAAGATGTGCAACCAGTAAAGCAGGTTACCTGAGGCTTTGGCTCCACTCACAGTCTGGTTCCAAGATTAAAATGTATTTTCCAAGACCTAAAATTAAACTTTTCACACCGCTTTACAGCGTCAAATCAGTGGACATTGCCATAGCAAAGCCATCGTCATCATTTTGTCGTAATGCTGAATTGAATTTGAATAAATAACATTTTTAGCTTTATATCCTCTGCAAGGCCCACCGCCTATATTTCTGGGTTTTATCAGTCAAACTAGTAAACAAAAATTGAGCTGCTTGATGCCGCTAAATAACAAGTACCTATATAACATGGAAATCAACATTAAAAATGCTGAAGACTTAAATACACACATACAAAATGGGGGTACATTTTTCTAGTCATTTCAGCCGACCCCCCACTAAAAAAAAATATTGAAGATGCCCTGCACTGGAGCACCAATACACAACCAATCATATGAAGTCTGTGGTCATTGTGGAGATTTTAACCAAGCATTTCAATTTTAGATGTTGGCAAAATTGAACATATCAATGTATACATTTCAAATTAATTGTACAAATTGCTTAATTGTACATTGACATGTC
>JAXIVJ010016014.1:27500-30040 GCA_036785665.1 Chirona hameri
CATCAATCACTCATCACTCACTCACTAAACTCCTCACTAACTCACTCACTCACTCACTCAATCACTCAACTACTCAATCATCTCACTCAATCTATGAACTCATCTCCATCTAATCAATGAATAATCACTCAACTAACTCACTCAACACTCAAAATACAACTACTAATCAAACTCAATCACTCACTCATCAATCACTAACTAAATCAATCACTCACTAACTCACTAACAATCAACTCCAAGCAAAGCACATCACTCACTCACTAAATATCATCACTCACTACACTCTCACTCACTCACTCACTCACTCACTCACACAACTAAATCACTCACTCACTCAATCAACTCACTCAACACTCACACACTCACTCACATCAACTCAACTCACTAAATCAAAACTCACAACTCAATCACTCACTAACTCACTCATCACTCTATCACTCACTAACTCACTCACTCACTCAATCAATAACTCTCATCACTCACTCACTCACCACTCTCAATAACTCAAATCACTCAATCTACTCACTCACTCAATCACTCATCATCACTCAACTAACAAACTACTCACTCACTCAAATCAATCACTAACTCAATAACTACACTCACTCACTCTCTCACATCACTCACTAAAATCACTCAATAACTCAATCAATCATCACTCAACCAACTAACTCTAACTCAACTAACATCACTCAACAACCCACTAATCACTCACTCACTACTCAACTCACTCACTCACTCACTCAACTCCAACTAACTCACTCACTCACTCACTCAACTCACATCACTCACTCAAACTACAACTCACTCACTACACTCACATCAACTCACTCACTCACTCACTACAACTCACTCACTACAACTCACTCAATCAACTCACTCACTAAACTCACTAACTCATCTACCTCACTCACTCACTCACTCACTCAACTCATCACTCACTAACTAACTCACTCACAAATCAAATAACTCACTCACCTCATCACTACTCTAACACATCACTATCACCAAAACACTAACACACTCAATCAACTAAACTAACTCATACACAAAACTCACTACACTCACTAACCTCACTCAATCAAACTCACACAACACACACACTAACTCACCTAACACACTCACTACACACACACATCACTAACTCACACCACACATCCACTCACACAAAACCACACACACTACAAACACTCTCACTATAACAACACACACTACAAACAACACACACAACTCACTACACCACACACACACACAACAACACACACACAAACAACAACACACAACACAACACACAACACAAAACACACACACAAACAAACACACAACACAACAACACTCACACACAAACACACAACACAACACACAACAACCACACACACACACACAAACAACAAACACAACAACACACACAAACCCCCACACAACACAATCACACACACACACACAACACACACAACACAACACACACACAACAACACAACAAACACACACACACAACAAACAACACACACACACACACAACACACACAACTAAACAACAACAAACAACACACAACACACAACACACAACACACACACTCACACACACACACACACAAACAAAACAACACACACACACACAACACACAACACTCAAAACACACACAAACACACAACCCACAACACACACACACACAAACACACATCACACACAACAAAACACAACCAAACAACACAACACACAAACAAAACAACACCACAAACACACACACACAAAACACACACACACACACAACACACAACAACACACACACACCACACACAACAACACACAACACAAAACATACACTATCAACAACACAACAACTCAAACAACACACAACACACAAAACACACACACACAACAACAACCACACACACACACACACACAACAAACACACACAACCACACACAACAACAACACACACCACACACACACACACAAACACAACAACACACACAAACAAACACACACACACAACTCACACAAACACACCACAACACACACACACAACACACACAACACAAACACACACAACAACACACACAATACCACACACCACCAAACCACACACACACACAACACACCACAAACACAACACACACACACACAACACACAAAACACAACACACAACACAACACTCACACACACCTAACCTCAAACACAACATACACACACAAACAAACAACACAACAACAACACAACATCACACACACACACACAATACAAAACACACACAACACACACACAAACAAACAACACACACACACACACCACTCAACAACACACACAACACACACAACACACACAACACACACACACAAAACACACAACAACACACTACACAACAACACACAATCAACACACACCACACACTACATCTCTACAAACAAAACAACAACACACTACAAAAACAAACTAACACACAACACACACACACACAACAACACACCAACACACACACAATACACATCAACACACACACTCACACACAAATACACCTAACACACTCACAATAC
>JAXIVJ010016015.1:7500-30038 GCA_036785665.1 Chirona hameri
TTTGTTTTGTTTCAAACGAAATATTTAGTAAATAATTAAAAGTAGCCGTAACAGATATGGGTGTTCATTACCGAGTAATGAGGGCAGTGCCAATGTATGGAAGATGGTTTGCCTTGGGGTATAAATGCCGGACGAAGGAAATTGGATAATGATCGTTTTAGTATATGTCTTGTCTATATTTATATATTTATATATGTATATATATACCATATACTATATACTATATACTATATACTACATACTATATACCATATTCTATATTCTATATACTATCTTCTATATTATATAGTATATATGTCTTTATATCTAGCAGAGAGACAAGTCAATGGTGGGCTATTGGTGGAATGTAACGAGGACTCGAGATGGATCGAGCCCGACCCAATGCTACACGTATAGCAGGACGTGTCGGCCGCTCCTGATTCGTGTTAGTACGCTGTGGGGCTTGAGATGAGGGCTGTATTTGGGGAGTCTGGTCGTCACGGGCCGCTCGTGTGCCGCTCTCCTGCCGGCGGTCTGTATGGGCCGAGCCCAAACGAACCATAGCCTGCGGTGCGAGCCTGTCACGGCCGGGCCGAGTGCTGGCGCACCGGGTCACGGGCGGCGGCTCAAGGGCCGGGGAAGCGGTGGTAGTGGTGCTGGTTTCCACTGTGGCTGGTCTGAGAGGTGCCAACAGTTTTAGGGGAGGGAGCTGAAGTAGGGACTCAGTTTGAGTTCCACATGTGGCCGTTTGCTTTTTCTCTACCTGTGCGTAGGTCTTGGAAGTTGGGGAGGGCGTCTTGTCTTCTACCGCGCGACATGCCTCTGGGTATGACATGTTGGAAGATGCCTTGAGGGCGAAAATCTCCTTCTCCTTCTTCCACACGGGACACTGAGTGGAGGTCACGATGTGATATGTGGATCCACAGCTCAGGCACTTGGCTGGTGCCGAACAGGCAGAGCCGTCGTGCGGCGCTGCACCGCATTTATGGCACCGGGCCTCCTGCTTACAAAATTTGACGCTGTGGCCAAATTTTTGGCATTTGTAGCAGCGAAGGGGGTTCGGGATATAGACGCGTACGTTGTATTTGAAGTATCCAACGACTAAAGTAGACGGTAGCGTGGTTGTCTGGAACGTGAGGACAAGGAGGCTGGTGTCACGCCTCTGTCCGTCACGGAAAGTTGTCAGACGTCGCACGTGCGAGACTCCTTCTGAGCGGAGACCTTCGAGAATGTCCTCCTCGGACATAAATCTCATCTCCGGGGCGAAAACCGTACCCTGTGTGGTGTTTCGAGCATGGTGCAGCGAGACAGTGACCGCCTTCTCACAGAACTTGGTGCACTGTAGCAGTTTTTTGTTTGCGCGTTAGTCTCGGTCTTGACAACGAGTGTGCCGTTTGCCGGAGTATCGATCTGGAGAGAGGATGAGCCGCAGATGCCTTTAAGTTGTTTGGTGGGCCAAAACACGTTGATTTTGCGGAACGAGACGTTGTCGTCTGTAGGCTTAATCACCAGAAACGAGCCAGAGGAATCCAGGTACTGGTCAGAAGTCGTGGTCAATGGTGAGCCATGGTTCCGTGCGTGGTCAGTAGACAAGCGAGGATCGGTACCGGGAGTGGAGGCATGGCACGAGCGAGGGTCAGTGCCGGGGGCGGAGGTCATGGACAAGCGAGGGTCGGTGCCGGGGGCAGAGGTCATGGACGAGCGAGGGTCGGTGCCGGGGGCAGAGGTCTGGGACGAGCGAGGATCAGTGGCCGTGGAGTCAGAGTCCATAGGGAGATCAGGAGAGGTCAGGTTCGGGTCATAGTCCGATACATATTTTTTCCGGCGCTTTTTCCCCACCATGGGGAAAAAGCAAGCAACGGAGCCGGGAAACAATAAACCGAGTGAGAACGAAACCTAACGCAAAGAAAACTAAGCAACGACGACGACGATGGAAAACGAGCGAATACGTGGAAATCGCACCAAGAATCGGCGAAGGCGCGTGAGCGTGTCTGGGGTGTCTGGTCTCATCATGTAGTTTGTGAATGCTTTAATTTCCTGTTGCATGAGGCAGCATGACTGCAACCGTAAGTGGTCCCGGTGCCTGTGATTGTTGGCTCAATAAATAATTAAAACAAAAAACAACATCTCCCTTTGCATTGCTTTTTGCGACATTTCCCAACTTCAAACTGTCCTCCTACATGTTAAGGTAATGTCTGTTTTTGGTAAAACAATACGGAAAAACATTGCTCCTTGAAGGCGCCATCTGTTGAGTGGCACCTCAACTACAAGTACAGAAGTACTCATTCTGCTCACAAGTGTCAGGCTTCGAATAGTGGGCTACATCCGGGAACTTTTGAGAACCGTGTCTGTGCTCTTTCCGTCATTAAATTGGTCTCCGAAACCCCAATGTTATGGTTGTCATCTGCTGCAGGTTCTCCAATGCATGCCCGGACACAAATATGTTCTCGATTAGGTTCTCCAAAACCACGGCGCGGACTCGCATCTCTGCTGAAGGTTCTCCAATACGTGTCTATAGACAAACACGTTCTCGCTTGGGTTATCTAAAACCCCTCAATGGACTCTTATCGAAACCCTTCTAGAAAAGGTCTCAAGACGTGTTTTCAGTGTGTTGATTCAATGATGCATAGTTGTGCGCTATAGATGATTTTTGCATCGTAAAATTTCCATCTTGAATATCCCCGTATTTGCTGTTATGGGTGTTTTGATTAAAACAACATATCCACCCAACGTTGCGTCTTGATATGCCTAACATTGCATCTGTATGACTTCTTCAGGGGTTTGTGCCATGGCGACGTAGTCATGTATCTTATACCCTATAATTAATTGATTATTGACCCTTCTATCATTTTATTATTATATTTTATATGTACCCTTCATTTCATCAACTTCCTGAAATGAAATATTTAAAACGTTAAATTTAAGGTAGGTTTCATGACGACTTCGTTTTCAAAGTCGCGATTTTTTTCGTACTCTCAACAAAGCAGCAGCAAAGTTTGCAGTAGCCCTCATCGTAAGTTGCCTTGCCACCGAAGTAAAGCCTAGTTGCCACCCGCGACGTAAGCCTTCCCATGTTTTTCTTCTGGAGTGGGGTGTTGGATTACAAAATAGATAGTAATCTGCAGTGTATGTATATTCTCCATGGAGAGATCAGCACGCACATTATCATGGATGGTAAGATTCGACAAATTCTAGAGAAACAGCTCTGTGCATTTCACAGTGGCAACACACAGTTGTTTGGATAGTTGTACGGTTATAAGAAACATGGCAGTTATTTAATAGATGTGACTGGCGGCGTGCACGGTGTGCACAGCGTGCACAGCAGGGGCGGCGTGCACGGAATGCACAGCGTGCACGGCCGGGGCCACCCTGGCCACGACAGGGGCCGTGTGCACCGTCTCCTTGACGATAGGCACAGCGGGACCCTCAACCTTGTTCACCGACTGGTAGGAAACGGCGACGGGAGTGGCGTGCACAGCGTGCACTGCCGGGGCGGCGGCGTAGCCATGGGCAGCAACGACTGGGGCGGCGGCGTAGCCATGGGCAGCAACGACTGGGGCGGCGGCGTAGCCATGGGCAGCAACGACTGGGGCGGCGGCGTAGCCATGGGCAGCAACGACTGGGGCGGCGGCGTAGCCATGGGCAGCAACGACTGGGGCGGCGGCGTAGCCATGGGCAGCAACGACTGGGGCAGCGGCGTAGCCATGGGCAGCAACAGCCGGGGCGGCGGCGTAGCCCAGAGGCCGCTTCTCGACGACGGCGTTGAAGCCGTTGTAGTCGTCGGCGGTGTAGGTGACGACGCGCTCGGTGCCGTCCGAGTCGACGAGCCGGTACTGTCCGCGCACCACGTCGCCGTCGCGGCTCTCCACGTGCGACTTGTGGTCGCCCGTGTAGCTGTCCGACACGCCGTAGCTGAAGTCGTACTTGGGGTGCGGGTTGACGTAGTCGACCACCTCGACAGACTTGGCGACCGGAGCGTGGCCGACTACCACATCGGCGGCGTAGCCGTGGCCGTAGCCGGTGCCGTAGGTGACAGGAGAGGCGGCGTAGCCGTGACCGTAGCCGGTGCCGTAGGTGACAGGAGAGGCGGCGTAGCCATGGGCATAACCGTGGCCGTAGGCCAGAGGTACGCTGGGAGCTCCGCAGGCAGCGGCCACCAGCGCACACGCGGTCAGCACCTGAAACAGCGACGCAGAAAACACTTAGACATTACGTGTCTATATTATTGTTTAGTTGGCCTGTGTGGGTTTGTCAGTTGTTCGGCGCCGATCTTGGAGGCTGCGGATAATTGCATATAACGCAGCCCGGCCCGGAAGAGTCTACCGGACGCGCCGATCTGCGATAATCAAGCAAAATAATATACACCATTGACGTGAACATCGCAACAGGTCACCTCCTTTTGGAGGAGTCGGCAGTAATATGGCAGCCCGTTTGTCTAAATGTATTCCAGGTTGCCGCATTTTTAAGGGATTCAATGGGTTCACTGGTTAGCAATCCTCTGGTGCTAAAGATTTGACATAACCGAAGGTTGGTCGAACCATTGGAGTAACACTATTCTTTAGAATTGTGTTTTCCATTGGGGAAATAGTCTGTCAGTGTTCATGATATATATATATATATATATATATATATATATATATATATATATATATATATATTTAGGTTTTGAATTTTAGTATGAAGTCATTTAGCAAGGAGTTCCCATATTTTCAACGGCTCATTATATTTACGGCTCAATTGCTTAACTGCTCTTTGTCCAACCGGGGAGAAGTAAAATAATCATGATAAGCTTAAGATGCATCCGTCTCAAAAGCTTTCTTCGACGATCCATGCCTCTCACAAATGAGGACTACGGTGTGTGACGGCATCCTTGATTCCTTACCTTGACGTAGGCCATGTTGACTGTGAGTTGTACAGAGCTGTACTGACTTCTGGCCGTCTCGAGGCGCGTTATATACGGTATCCGTCGGCACCCTTGAGGCGGGCTCGCCCTTCTCCCCGCTCCACCTGCGCCCGATGTTCTGCTCTGAACTTGAACTTGTGTCGCGGCCGGGGCGGGGCGGGAGTGACCTCGTGCCGTCCAACCTCCGGCCCGGGGTCCGGTAACAACAGCGGCCGCCCGCCGCCCAGCCTCGACGCAAAACGGCGCAGCGGCGTTCCCGTCACGCGCCATATCCGGCGCCGCGTTATGGCTTGCTGCGCTGGAGGGCCTCCCGGCGGGGCTGCGGTGGCAGGGTAGGGTTTGCTGCTGGCTGACTGACCGACCCGAGTTGGGGATGAAGGATAGGGCGGCTTCAGAATACCCAGATACAGGAGTTTCAGAACACGCGAAGGCAGGCCTCCTGCTGGCCACAGTAACACCCGGAGGCAGGACTCCTGCTGACCACAGTAACACCCGGAGGCAGGACTCCTGCTGACCACAGTAACACCCGGATGCAGGACTCCTGCTGGTCACAGTAACACCCGGAAGCTGCATCCTGCTGACCACAGTAACACCCGGATGCAGGACTCCTGCTGACCACAGTAACACCCGGAGGCAGGACTCCTGCTGATCACAGTAACACCCGGAGGCAGGACTCCTGCTGACCACAGTAACACCCGGAGGCAGGACTCCTGCTGGTCACAGTAACACCCGGAGGCAGGACTCCTGCTGACCACAGTAACACCCGGATGCAGGACTCCTGCTGACCACAGTAACACCCGGAGGCAGGACTCCTGCTGACCACAGTAACACCCGGAGGCAGGACTCCTGCTGATCACAGTAACACCCGGAGGCAGGACTCCTGCTGACCACAGTAACACCCGGAGGCAGGACTCCTGCTGGTCACAGTAACACCCGGAGGCAGGACTCCTGCTGACCACAGTAACACCCGTAGGCAGGACTCCTGCTGGTCACAGTAACACCCGGAGGCAGGACTCCTGCTGACCACAGTAACACCCGGAGGCAGGACTCCTGCTGACCACAGTAACACCCGGAGGCAGGACTCCTGCTGGTCACAGTAACACCCGGAGGCAGGACTCCTGCTGGTCACAGTAACACCCGGAGACAGGACTCCTGCTGGTCACAGTAACACCCGGAGGCAGGACTCCTGCTGACCACAGTAACACCCGGAGGCAGGACTCCTGCTGACCACAGTAACACCCGGAGGCAGGACTCCTGCTGGTCACAGTAACACCCGGAGGCAGGACTCCTGCTGACCACAGTAACACCCGGAGGCAGGACTCCTGCTGACCACAGTAACACTCGGAGGCAGGACTCCTGCTGGTCACAGTAACACCCGGAGGCAGGACTCCTGCTGGTCACAGTAACACCGGGAGACAGGACTCCTGCTGGCCACAGTAACACCCGGAGGCAGGACTCCTGCTGACCACAGTAACACCCGGAGGCAGGACTCCTGCTGACCACAGTAACACCCGGAGGCTGCATCCTGCTGACCACAGTAACGCCCGGAGGCAGGACTCCTGCTGGTCACAGTAACACCGGGAGGCAGGACTCCTGCTGCCCACAGTAACACCCGGAGGCAGAACTCCTGCTGACCACAGTAACACCGGGAGGCAGGACTCCTGCTGACCACAGTAACGCCCGGAGGCAGGACTCCTGCTGACCACAGTAACACCCGGGGGCAGGACTCCTGCTGACCATAGTAACGCCCGGAGGCAGGACTCCTGGCGACTGTTATAACTCCAAGGTCGTCGTCTCTCCGAGATCAGAGCGGCATGAAGCTGTTGCGTGCGTCTAAGTGCCGTGAGCGGTGTTGTGTTTTGGTGGAGCAACTAGCGAACTAAAGAGAAGTCTGCGGCGGCGGAATACACACGCACCTTCCAGCACTGTTTACGTTCCGAGCTGCTGTTGTCACCACTAGGCTGCAGCAGCTGCTCAGACGGGCTCTGAATAGATCCAACGGTGCTGGTGATGTTGCATTAATACTACGTGTCACTGAGCGGTTTCCTTTTCTTCATACTGTTACGCCATGGGGGGGGGGGGGGCACATGGGCTCCCGCTTTGAGGCTGGAAGATGGCAATGATGATCATATTCTTACTTTCACAAACGTTATCATCTTAATGGGAGTGTGCCTACTGTTTTGGAATGCCAAAAAAAAAACGGTAAGTAGCTATTGGTTTGATTGTTGGAGACGATCAAATTCACATCTGGAGGGGCTCCAGATGATTTTTCACGTGTATTGTTTTTTTTCTTCTTGAATATTTTTCAACACTGTTTTGAGAGACATGATAATAATCAGAATTGCTAACCTAACTCTCATATTGCCAAAAAAGATGTTTTAGTAAATAAACTAAAACATCAAACAAACATTTACTAAAACATCTTTTTTGGCAATATGAGAGTGAGTTAGCAATTCTGATTATGTGTATTGTTTTTGCTTATTTTCCGTTTTGATACCTATAAGAACGACCACCACAGCATTATCGCAAGACGATGTTGTGTAAAACGGCCCACCTAAGACAATACAATTACGATCACATCATGTAAGATAGAGAGACAATTTTTGCACAGCATGTTCTTGCCACTGTGAACTCTATTATGAGCAAGTTTCGTAGCTCTAAATTGATATCTTCGTCGAAAATTGGTCATCAAGCGTTGCGAGTTGGGGAACAGACGGTACTGTTCGGCTGCTGCTATCAGCGCGCACGAGCTGTTTTGTCGAATCCCTATTGGCCGGCGCTAACGATATGCTAGCAGCGTAATCGATATTGCAGTGCTTCTAGTAGTGGAAGCCCTCGGGAGTCTACCAGATAATTGTTTGCTACCAGCAGTTCCTGGAGTCTTTGGAATATCTCAGCAACTAGTGTGAATCTGGAAAAATGAAAAGCATGGTTCGATTCAGAAAAGTATGTTCTATAAACCGGTGTCAATAACCCCAAATAAGCGATGCGAGTAAGCACACTCCCTTTAATTCACTGACAAATTCATAGAAGATAATTAATCTCACTATGTTATTTGTCGATATTTTCTGAACTGTGAAACCTAAATAAAAGGTTTCGAAATTGCGTTTCATTATGTGTCATGGGACGCTTTTCACCCAAAAATATTAATATGTGGCTAATTTTGATCAAACAGTCAGGAGGTTCGCTGAATCAGTCGGCCGGTAATTTCGGCAGTTTGGTTAGTTTCCCCTGCAAAAATCGATATCTCGTTGAACTTAAATTTGTTGAAAATGCTTGCTCATTCAGACACTTCCGTTTTCCACAGAAAATGAGGCATGTGGATTTTGCTATAGTGGGAACTAGCGCTATTCGACAAGCACAGTGTTTCTCTAGATTTACTTAGCATGCTTCATTTTGTTCAATATGAGGTCGGCTTCCTCCACATTGAAACAGCTATGGTCTCATTTTTTTATCTTGCCCTGTGGTTCATGGCTTTGCCTCATACTTTGTTGGGACCATAAACACATAAGCCGGCCGATCATGACTTCGATACAGTCCTAGGCGTAGGAGGGGGGGGGGGAGCGTGGGGGCCATGCCCCCTCCTTTTCAGGCTGGGAGGCCAGCAATGTTAACTGGGTGGGGTCATGCCCCCCCCCCCACACACACTTTTCAGGCTGGGAGTGGGGGGGGGGGGCAGCAATGTTAACTGCCCAATGTTAACAGCAATGTTAACTTGTGAATATCATATTTTTTCCCGCTGACCAAAGTTTGGGTGTCGTCAGCATATTGGACAACCACTGCGTCCTCGGTAAATAGACTGAGATCGTTTGCGAAGACGCAGTAGAGGAGAGGGCCTAGAGATGAGCCTTGCCACACACCGATGCTGTTGGGCAGCGGGAGGGAAGTTTTGACTCCACCCAGACCGTCAGTGAGGCTGACACTCTGGGTGTGGTTACGCAAATAGGCTGAGAACCAAGACATGTCAGTTCCGTGAAGTGATAATTTTGACAGGAGTTTTGAATGATCTATCACATCGAAACATTTGCTCAAATCCAGCAGGCATCACTGATATTGGTTCGATATAAATGCCTTAAAGAAGGCAAAATAATTAATATCTCCAAGCTATCTCCCCCCAGGCTCCTCCAGATTCTCAAGGACCATTTATGCTCGGAAAAGTCGTTCTGCCTCTTGCTGCTTTCAAACCATTTGCACTCTTACCAATTGTTTGTTACAGTTCGGTACATATGTATACAGTATATACAGTTAGTATTATCATATGTACTATTGAGCGCTGAGTGCCACCGGGCATCGTGATTTACTATCCGAGGCTAGCTAATGTATATGAAAAACTACCTTCATTGCAATATTTTTCATCATACCGAAATGTGCAACCAGGAAAAGGGGTTACCTGACGCTTGGCTCCACTCACGGTCTGGTGCCAATATACAAATTTCGTTTTCCATGACCTAAAATTAACATTTTCACGTCGCTTCGCGGCGTCACATCGGTGGCCATCGTCATAACGAAGCCATCGTCATCGTATTCGGTTCGTCGTAACGCTGAATTGAATGAAAACGTTTTTAGCTTCTTATCCTCTACAAGGCCCACCACCTATATTTATGGGTTTTATCAGGCAACCCGTAAAAACTTACTAAAATCCACATTAAAAATGCTGCAAAGGATTAAATATACGCAAAAAGGGGTTCATTTTTCGTAATTTCAGCCGACCCCCCCCCCCCCCCCACACACATACAATATATATATATATATATATATATATATATATATATATATATATATATATATATATATATATATATATATATATATATATCAAAAATTATCGGCGACGCCCCTGGCTGAGGTCACCAGCACTTATTTGCCAATAACTCTTGATTACGAGCGAGCGTGAAGCGCTCGCTCGTCCTTCCGTGGTGTATGGGAAAAATCTGATTATGAGCGGCCCGGCCCGGCCCGGCCCGGCCCGTGGCGACGCTTTTGAGAAGCTCATATCTCTGCAACCGCACGCCCGATTGACAAGCTGACTTATTTGCTTAGCAGCCCCAGCTAACCTACCTTGTTTGAGACCAGTGCCGACTCATGTGGGTGACTACCACTGCGCGTGGCGCGTGCCGCGTGAGGGGTGTTAAAAAGTACTTTATCGCAATAACTCCGCAACGGCTGGGCAGATTATGTGCAAATTTCGTGTGTGGTTAGGGACCCCTCAGCCGCCACTTTCACACAACTCAGGGGTGGGGTGACTACACGTGCGCACGTGTACACCCCTATTCTAGATCTCAGGAACGGCTGAACCGATTGCAGGGCCTCCCGTAAGGATTTTGGACTGGGTGGGCATTTTGGAAAGCCGGGCTTAGATTATCTGGCGTATTCAACGGAAATGCCAGGCCTGCATTATCACGCTCGTAAAGAATCACGGCATTGTACAAATGTGTTTCCATAGATTTTATAATTAGACCTAAATCACGAACTTTGCCATACCAAATTTAAGGGGGCACTTTCATATGCCCCCCCCCCCCTTCCCCCGCCCTTGAAAATTCAAGGGGGTGGCACGGTGCCCCGGTGCCCCCCCCCCCCCACCACCACCCCTCCGCCGCCTATGGTGAGGGCATCCTTGCCAGGCGCCCCTCTGCTCAGTTCTTCGTCTGTATCATTTTGTCTGCTGCTGACCAGAGTTCCCGTGGTCCGAACACGAAGAAGTATAGCTGCGTCCGAAGAAAGATCTAGCGACCACAGCACGGAAACGCGGAACTCTCGCCATTATCGCCGCAGCGATGATTCCTGCTGAAACTGAAAGAGTGCATTGCACGTACCATGCTCGTTTCTTGAAAAATAGCAATGTACCCTGTCTTTTTGTTAGGTGGCATGGTTAAACTTGAACTGTAGTGGTAAGCAAACTGTGATATTCCGGATGGCCGGAGGCCCAATTTACACTATTGACCTGGGTGGCTGGAAGGTGAAACGGGTGAAACCACGTGGAGGCAAAACCAGTGCCAAGGTCAGGGCCAGTCAGGTCACTCAGGCCTCATGGCCAACGCCGCCAACAAGCGCTAAAATGAATTTGTTTGTAAGCAGAGCGTGATTTTAAATTAAATTAATAAAAAAACATGCGCATCCAAATGCTTCCAAACAGGAAAATTGACTACCAATGCCAGAATGTTTTTTTTGTTGCTTTTTGGTCACCGAGAGAGATTACGGATGCCCGTAATTTCATAGTTTACAACTGGGTGGGCAAATTCTCGGCACTGGGTGGGGATTTGCCCACCCAGTTCCTTACTTACCCCCCTGGCCGATTGTGTTCAAATTTGGTGTGTGGTTAGGGACCTCTCATCCGCCAGTTTCCCACAAGTCAGGGGTGGGTGCCTCTGCACGTGCGCACCCCTATTCTGTATCTCAGGAACGGCTGAGCCGATTGTGTTCAAATTTGATGTGTGGTTAGGGACCTCTCAGCCGCCGCCTTTCCACAAGTCAGGAATGGGGTGGCTTTGCACGTGCGCACGTGCACACCCTATTCTATATCTCTGGAACGGCTGAGCCGATTGTGTTAAAATTTGGTGTGTGGTTAGGGACCTCTCAGCCCCCACTTTCCCACAAGTCAAAGTTGGGTGCCTCTGCACGTGCGCACGTGCGAACCTTTTTTTGTATCTCAGAAACTACTTGCCCGATCGAGTTGAAATTCCCCATACATTTCCTTCGCGCTCGCACGTTCATCGCCAACTACGGCGCCTTATTGGTAGAATAAAGATAGATAAGTGCGAATGACACCACTGTGCTTGTCTCGTCGAGTGGCATCGCCCCACATGCAACATGACCTACATGGGTCACCAAATGACCTTGACCTGTGGTCAAATTTAAAAGTTGTCCTAAGCAGGTCACCACTATATTATGTGTCTAAGCGACTTGACGAGACAAACACGATGGTGTTGCAATTACTGCTATATGGTCAACAAATACAAAGTTATGAATTAAAAACTTTTGGTAAAAAATGCCCTCGTGACTTTTGGTGACCTCTGGAGCCTAAACTATTGACATGAGATAAAATTTGAGGACACTTAGTGGGATTATAACTGCAGCCCTCGGCCTTGTACAATGTACGGGTCAGCGCGGCTCGGCGCGGCGCTCCCGCTGTTTTTGCTGACCCCTGCTCCGCGCACATTTTCCCAAACACTGTGTATGCGGTGCTAGACCGTTCGGGCGCGGGAGGTTAGCTCTCCTGGTAGCCGGGAGTCAAGGTTTGCCCGGCTGCCGGATCCAGTTCAGTGCTTATTTTATATGATATTTTTTTAAGTTAATCCCAACAGGGTTGCCTACACTGAGGGGAAATAATCGGTTAATAATCGGCGTTTAAGGTAAAACAGTAATGAGAACACTGTACAATAGAGGAAAACATGTGCAAATGAAAGCAATGCAAAGAATGAAGTAATACAATACAGTGTCCCAGAATTGCTCATTTCGATGGAAGCTCAGCACCCAGTTCAAGACGCATGCGTCCGCCCTGTATCAGCTGTAACATGTGTTTGTCCGGCAGTCGGCGTGGATCCTGAAGGCCCGAGCGCTGACGCAGCAGGTCTACATGGACGACATCGAGGCGGACGAAGACGGCATCGCCGACACCGTGATGGACGACAACGCCATAGCGCAGGTGGCGCGGCCGGGCACCTCGCTCAAGACGCCCGGATCTCAGCGCGGCGGCACCAGCCAGGCCTTCAGGTCAGTCCTGCACCAGCCAGCTGCCGTTCGGTGGCAGTCAGCTGACACTTGACAGTCCTGTGTCAGTCTGCTGACAATCCTTCAGCAATCATCTGACAATCCTTCAGCAGTCATCTGACAATCCTTCAGCAGTCATCTGACAATCCTTCAGCAGTCTGCTGACAATCCTTCAGCAATCATCTGACAATCCTTCAGCAGTCATCTGACAATCTTTCAGCAGTCATCTGACAATCCTTCAGCAGTCATCTGACAATCCTTCAGCAATCATCTGACAATCCTTCAGCAGTCATCTGGCAATCCTTCAGCAGTCATCTGACAGTCCTTCAGCAGTCATCTGACAATCCTTCAGCAGTCATCTGACAATCCTTCAGCAGTCATCTGACAATCCTTAGCAGCCATCTGACAATCCTTCAGCAGTCATCTGACAATCCTTCAGCAGTCATCTGACAATCCTTCAGCAGTCATCTGACAATCCTTCAGCAATCATCTGACAATCCTTCAGCAGTCATATGACAATCCTTCAGCAGTCATCTGACAATCCTTCAGCAGTCATCTGACAATCCTTCAGCAATCATCTGACAATCCTTCAGCAGTCATCTGACAATCCTTCAGCAATCATCTGACAATCCTTCATCAGTCATCTGACAATCCTTCAGCAATCATCTGACAATCCTTCAGCAGTCATCTGACAATCCTTCAGCAGTCATCTGACAATCCTTCAGCAATCATCTGACAATCATGCAGCAGTCATCTGACAATCCTTCAGCAGTCATCTGACAATCCTTCAGCAATCATCTGACAATCATGCAGCAGTCATCTGACAATCCTTCAGCAGTCATCTGACAATCCTTCAGCAATCATCTGACAATCCTTCAGCAGTCATCTGACAATCCTTCAGCAGTCATCTGACAATCCTTCAGCAATCATCTGACAATCCTTCAGCAATCATCTGACAATCCTTCAGCAATCATCTCACAATCCTTCAGCAATCATCTGACAATCCCTCAGCAGTCATCTGGCAATCCTTCAGCAGTCATCTGACAATCCTTCAGCAGTCATCTGACAATCCTGCAGCAGTCATCTGACAATCCCTCAGCAGTCATCTGACAATCCTTCAGCAGTCATCTGGCAGTCCACTGCCACCCTGTTGGCCCTTTTCTGGCAGTTCTGGTAGCCCTCTGGCCGATCGGTGTTCAGAAGCTGTGCCGAGCTCAGCCGCACTCTTCCACAGAGCGTTTCCCCTAACGGCTGAACATTGCCTCATATACGCTGCACGTGCACAGCGGCGAACAGAGCCGCAGTGCAGCGGCCGCACGTGCACAATGCTCGCTAACTGCAGCCCTCGGCCTTGTCCCGGGTCAGCGCGGCTCGGCGCGGCTCGGCGCGGCGCTCCCGCTGTTTTTGCTGACCCCTGCTCCGCGCACATTTTCCCAAACCCTGTTTATGTGGTGCTAGACCGTTCGGGCGCGGGAGGTTATCTCTCCTGGTCTCCTGGTCGCCGGGAGTCAAGGTTTGCCCGGCTGCCGGATCCAGTTCAGTTCTTATTGTATTGTATATTTTAAGTTAATCCCAACAGGGTTGCCTACACTGAGGGGAAATTATCGGTTAATAATCGGCGTTTGAGGTAAAACAGTAATGAGAACACTGTAAAATAGAGGAAAACATGTGAACATGAAAGCAATGCAAAGAATGAAGTAATAAAATGACAAGAAGATAAAAGGAGCGCCTTCAAAAGATCAAAGGTAAGTGATCGTAAAGACAGTCAATAAGTAGGTAATGACACATTACCATAAAGTGTTAAACTCTTCTGCAAAACAAAATCACCTGCTTAAATAGGTTGACTAGACGGCGTCTAGTCATAGTTATAATGTGACATTGAATGTCACTGGTCCTATTTTATATCCCATCATTAGAAATATGTGCAGCATAATGAGCACATGTCCATATGTGGCTGAATAATCAGCATTTTCACAAATGGGCCGTGTGGAAAGACATGAAATAAAAGCCTACAAACTGCATTATTTCCCGGGTTGAATCTGATTTATCGCTACCTCGCCGTGCCTAATTATTCCTCTGCGCCTAATTATTCCTCTGCGCCTAATTATTCCTCGGCGCCTAATAATTCCTCTGCGCCTAATTATTCCTCGGCGCCTAATTATTCCTCTGCGCCTAATTATTCCTCTGCGCCTAATTATTCCTCTGCCTAATTATTCCTCTGCGCCTAATTATTCCTCTGTGTCTAATTATTCCTCTGCGCCTAATTATTCCTCGCCGTGCCTAATTATTCCTCTGCGCCTAATTATTCCTCTGCGCCTATTACCGTGTGTAAATGGAGACTGGAGAAACATTATCGATCTATTGTACTGTTGGAGAACCATTATCGTGACCCCAGACCACCAACAAGTGTTTTTGTCAGCGTTGGGCCACGCGCGGCTGATGAGGGAAGGTGTATGGTAGGGTGTATGGGCGAGGTGGCTAACATGCCTGGCCGTCTGTGGCTAACGTGTTGACGCCTGAGCGCTCTGACGGTGCCTAAGCTGTGAGTGGGCTGTATTCGGGATCCTCTGACGTGCCTAAGCTGCGGGTGGGCTGTATTCGCGATCCTCTGACGTGCCTAAGCTGTGGGTGGGCTGTATTCGAGATCCTCTGACGTGCCTAAGCTGCGGGTGGGCTGTATTCGGGATCCTCTGACGTGCCTAAGCTGTGGGTGGGCTGTATTCGGGATCCTCTGACGTGCCTAAGCTGCGGGTGGGCTGTATTCGGGATCCTCTGACGTGCCTAAGCTGCGGGTGGGCTGTATTCGGGATCCTTTGACGTGCCTAAGCTGCGGGTGGGCTGTATTCGGGATCCTCTGACGTGCCTAAGCTGCGGGTGGGCAGTATTCGGGATCCTCTGACGTGCCTAAGCTGCGGGTGGGCTGTATTCGGGATCCTCTGACGTGCCTAAGCTGCGGGTGGGCTGTATTCGAGATCCTCTGACGTGCCTAAGCTGCGGGTGGGCTGTATTCGGGATGGGTGCGTCGGCTGCCTGTGTTGAAGAGGGCGTCAGTGTCCGCATGAATCGTTCATCGTTTGAAACAATTGGTCCAGTGCGCCTGCCTGCCTCAATGTCAGCGTGACCTATCCCGACGTCTCAAATACCTGGAAATGCAATTTCCTCCTTAAAGGGAATAGTTCACCTTTAACATGGGGTTTTGAACTGAGATAGCAGATTTGTAGAGCAGATCGAAAAAAGAGTTGTGTGAAAGAATTACCTCCCTACGTTAAGTAATTTCGACACAGGACTAGTTCCATTTGTAATTATCCGAAGTTTCATCTCCCTGAAACTTCAGCGGTAGTATGATATCATATCCGCTGACGTCAGAATTGCGTCATACGCAGATTCATACGTCATACGCCACAAACTAGCCGTAACCATTGCCATTAGTAAATAGTACCGATTGGGATTGCCATCGGGACAGTGGATTGAGTTGGTATTTGTATTTAAAAGTTAAGTTATTTAGT
Source organism: Chirona hameri (assembly GCA_036785665.1). Lineage (NCBI taxonomy): Eukaryota > Metazoa > Arthropoda > Thecostraca > Balanomorpha > Balanidae > Chirona > Chirona hameri. The sequence continues at coordinate 23,596 of JAXIVJ010016015.1, forward strand.
TACCTTGTTTTTAACGTCTTTTAACCGTGTGTTCAGTGTCGGGATCAGAGGCCCGGGGACCGAAACCATGAAATTGTTGTGTCAGCATGTGCAGCCATGGGTTGAGCGCAACGATTTTCAGGTGAGTATCTGCTGACCTGATAAATCATTGGTCATCAAACTGATTGTTTACACATACCAGGTGTTTCATATATTTAATATAGATTGGGATGATCAATAACAAGGCAATATGTATTGTGTATATAAACAATGGCCGAAATTACATAATCTAACTTTAGTTTTTACAACATCTTCAAGATCTTGAAGATGTTGTAAAAACGAAAGCCCAATTCTGTAATTTCGGTCATTGTATATATCAAAAATAAATAGTACCATGCTATTGATCATCCCAATTTCTATTAATTTCATCATTATGGCAAGCACAACCATCTCGTATATAAAAAAGTTTCATATATTTGTTTCATGAAAATGTCTTTTTGATTGTCTTCTATAGAAATATAATGGAAATAAGGTAAATATTTTACAAGGAAAGCAGAAGTAAGAATCAGAGCTATTCATGAATTTTTCCTAAAATTATGTATTAATCAGCTAGATAAACACTGGATCATGATGGTGCTATACTTTCACCATTGCAATCAGTCTATGTGGGCACTGAACTTTAGAGTAGAATCAGTGTCGCTCTGTCGCTCAGTCGCTCTGTCGCTCAGTCGCTCTGTCGCTCTGTCCCAGTCCCTGTCCCTGTCCCTGTCCCTGTCCCTGTCCCTGTCCCTGTACCTGTCCTGAATATTGTATCAACTTTTTTTCAGAAGATGCTCTGGAAACCGTCACCCTTGTTGAGGATGGAAGCGCCATCTTCATCGAGGTGACCAGACGCCAATCCACCTACATCAGCGCCGGTATATCCAATACATCAGCGCCGCATTGTGCCAAATCTGTGCGATTTTTCAATAAAGCTGAAATCAATAAAGCCGTTTTCCCGTTGGCGATGCATTATGGTCACCATGCGATGGGCTGTTCGGAAGATTGAGATATGGTGGCAAGACTTGAGTTGTGTGTGATCAGATCAGGCAGCTAGACTGTTCAATTTGGAAGGTGTATCTTGGTCGAGCAGAAACTCAACCAATTCCAAAAAGGAAGACACGAGAGGTTTTCACTTTTCACCATAACTGTATTTATTGGTACACCCATAAATCATCCACCATTTCATGGAGGACCCAGGATCACAAGAATATATAACCTGAACACCAACAAAATTAGCTACACATGGTGTCCCATTTGGCGAACTACCGACTCGAGACTAGTACGACGTTCAGTCAATAGATGTCTCTGAAACCCCATCAACGGCTAGATGGCAGAAAAAAGAGATGTAATTAAATGTCTCGCGAAAATAAAATGCTGTCGATCAGCGGCGAGCGGCAAACCTTCGAACATCTTTGTTTTAATGAAAAAGTGCAGATGCGTTTTTTGACATATAGTTTGTTATATTTTACAGGTGGAATCCAAATATATCAAGCTTACGGTTGCAGGCCTTACATTTTCTAAGAAAGACGCCAGATTTGCGGAAAACCGTGATTAATAGGACATCTGACGCTCGCTGGGGCCTAATATCCATGCGTTCAGTGTATTTTGGCCGCTGCAAGAGTTTCGTTATCCAAAAAGTGCGGACACAACTTTACATGTAAAGAAACTTGAGTACATTCATCCAGTGGCTAATGGAACTGGCTATCCTGCTCCACTATTACTTTTTTGATGCGATTGGTAGTTTACTTTCAATTGCTGGATATCTTCAATAAACACAAGTTTTTCCTATGGGAGGGGATCTCCACTGCGCCCGCCCGGGAGTCGCTAGTTCGCCAAATGGGACACCATGTAGCTAGTAGCCACATGCGGAACTGTATATACTGTTGGGGTTGTAGCTACAACTGCATCCTCAAAAACTACAACCCCAATCATGAATATTACAACCCCAACATTGCCAGTGAATGCCTACCCAAGTAAATAAATACTGTAAACGGTACACAAAACCAAAGGATTTTTCACCAAAGGATTTTTGAATAACAATCATAACAAAACAATTAATAAATATATGAACACAGAAAAGGACACACTTTAAAATGTTAGTAAATTTTGTCATAAAATAACATTTAAAATCCAACCATAGGTAGTACAACATGTTATCCCAAAATTACTGAGAAAGACTATGTAGGTACCCAGGGGTGTAGGGTCATATTCAGTTGGGTCATAAACACTATAGAACAACACTAGTTACTGACAAACGGGTAACATTTTTGTCAATTTCAGATACCCACAAAATGGCAATCTATAGGTGTTAACATAAAAACATGAGCTAAACAAGATTGACTGTAGCATATTTTACATTGGGCTTAGTTCTGGATAGGTCACACATTTAACATTAGAATGCACCCTTACGCGGTCGGCAAAAGTTATATTACATTTTGAGCTGAAATATGTTGGTGAAATTGACACTTAATGAAGAACTTGAACAATATTATACATATTTTGTGTGTGAAAGACGTGAAGGCATACCAATCATCCTGAGCTGGAAAAAGATCACAAATAATCATAGACCCAAATCAAATGAGTTTAAATTTAGGATTACCACAACCTTCAATTTTTAGCCAGACACACGTTATTTTCACGATATACCTGGTCATGGTGTTGAAAAGTAGAGGGCCACATCAGTAAAAGTCATTTTAAAAGAGAATAGCCTAGTCCAACATCAATCAAACAAAAACGCATGTGAAAACAGCATAAATATTGAAAGCAATAGCCATATACAAGGGCAAAATAAATGTACATATTTGACATAGCTGCGTCATATTTGTCTCTTTTATTAAGCTACGTCAAACTAGCAGTAGATTGATATTGCCCAGTAGTATCAATCCATTGGGCAATCTACAATTTTGAGGCACGTAGCCTCAGAATTTCCTGAAACTTGGCAGGTACGTCTGGGTACGTCCTCCTTGCCACGCTGAACACGAAAAACGTAAAATTAGTCTGGAACGCGGGCTACTTTCAGAGTTATACCGTTTTAGAGATATACAGTTTTGAGTCCTGTCGCCTCAGAATCGCCTGAAACTTGGCAGGTAGGCCCTCCTTGCCACGCTGAACACGAAAAACGTAAGATTGGCCTGGAACACGGGCTACTTTCAGAGTTATACATTTTTTAAGTTTTGAATGTCTGTCTTCCTTTATTTTGAACGAATGCGCAGAAATTGGAAGCTTTCCGCGTCAAGTTAGCCAGATATTCAACTGACAGACATTCAAAACTTAAAACGTTATAACTTTAAAAGTAGCCCGTATTCCAGGATAATTTTACGTTTTTCGTGTTTAGCGTGGCAAGGAGGACCTACCTGTCAAGTTTCAGGCAATTCTGATGCGACGGGCCTCAAAATTATAGATTGGGCAATATCAATCAGCTGCTAATTTTACGTACGTATTACATATATATTATATATATTATATACGTATATATTATTCCTAAAAGGCAGGGTATTAAGCCTCGCCCTACAGGCCCCCCCCCCTGAAGTTTTTCTTGAATAACTTTTTACACATGCAATGCATCTTGCTTAAATTTTTGGTAGTTGAGTTCACAACAATTATACGTAGGCTGTAAAACTTTAATTGAAATTGGTTGAATAGCTTGGGAGATAATCATGTTTTGATGACGTCATGTTGGTAAAAAATGAGAAATATTTACAAAATCGTAGAAAACAGAGTTTTGAAACAAATTGCAAACGCAAGTCACCAAAGATACAAAATGGCATTCTCTTTAAAATGGCGATCTCGGATGATACAATTTTTGGGTTTTTGACCCCTAAAATTAAACAACTGTTTTTTTTAAAATCCCCACAAAATCAAAACTTTCAAAGATATTAAAAAAAACGGAATTTATGTGAGAGAACTGAGTATGGACAATACTCATACCAAATGTCAAAGCAATATCTTCATTTTTGACTGAGTGATGGCTCTCTAAGTGTAAGAAACTGATGACGTCATTTTTTACAAAAGCGTTTTTTTTACTTTTTTTGACAAGATACGAACAAATCATTACCTTATTTTATTTCTGAGCCACAACTGGTCTAGGAGCATGCCTTTTTATTTACATTTATCAATTTCTCATTTTGAGGTTTTCTGCAGAGTAAAATCTCTGTTCTGGACTTGGTAAATCCGAGGTCATTCACTTGACCTGGAAGGTCACCCGTTGACCTGAAACCTAAAAATCGCATACTGTTAGATTCCTCTCATGACAGGCAACATGCTGGTTATTACCACATTGCTATAAGTTGCTTGGTTTGGAAGTTAACAGGGGGGCCTGTCAGGACCCCCCGTAGGGCGAAGGTGAAAAAAGCTCCGGTAGGGCGAGGGTTAATCCATCACCGAAATGACCACTTTCTCATTGACTTCCATGTTAAAAAATCACCATTTATTTCTCAAGCTTTTATCCTAACCTTACCTAACCTCACTTCCCCTCACCTAACCTCACCTCACCTCACCTCACCTCACCTCACCTCACCTCACCTCACCTCACCTAACCTCACCTAACCCTTGGAGCCAGTTTACATATTTTTAAAGAAGTCCATCGGCCGAAGCCCGAAATCCTCAATATGTTGTGACGTTTCGGTGATTTTAAGTCATTTACGGTGATAAAGTTAGTCATTTCGGTGATGGGATTAATTTATTGCCTTACTAAAATAATGCTGTTTGGTTCTCGCCTAATTTGTTTGCCTTGTGCATGGGTGGAGAATCCTATAGGGCAGCCCCGGCTGCGACCGGGGCAACTTCAAAGTTGCCCGGGGCAGCCACTTTTGAGAGACCTTCTTTGCAAGACCTTAGTTATTATTTAAACAGAATACAGAAACGCAAATATAATCCCAGCATAAAAATGCATACTTGGTACGACTATCTGTGAAAAATATGGGTAAAATTGCGCTTTTGGTACGCTTTCGAAATGTGGGGGGGGGGGGGGGGGGTAGTCAAAGGAGGCTGAGCCTTGCCAACTTTGTCTTAGTGAACACCTCGGGCAGGTCAGAAAACTTATATTTTCGGGGGAGGCGCAGTTGGGGTCGTTATCTCCGGTCTAAAGGAGACATATGGTCCAATCTAAAGGGGTGCCGCCGGCACTCACGACTCAAGGGGCGCCACCTGCATTCGAGAGTGGCACCTTCGGTGTCCAGACGCCCAGGAGAGGCGCCCTCAATCGTGATTCCCCCCGCATGTCCATGAAGTTAGCGACGGATTCGGATTCGAATTCAGCGTCGAGTAGCGATTCGCTTCAAAATGTGGTAACAGATCAGCGTGCTCCCAATCACCCCGTCCTTCGATTGGGGCATGCTGATCACGAAAATGGCATTCATTTTGACATTCACGGTAATCTTAACCGAAGTTATTGTCCGATCGCCAAAATAATGGTCTCATTCGATTCCTCGGGTCAGTATATATATATATATATATATATATATATATATATATATATATATATATATATATATATATATATATATATATATATATATATATATATATATATATATATATATATATATATATATATATATATATATATATATATATATATATATATATATATATATATATATATATATATATATATATATATATATATATATATATATATATATATATATATATATATATATATATATATATATATATATATATATATATATATATATATATATATATATATATATATATATATATATATATATATATATATATATATATATATATATATATATATATATATATATATATATATATATATATATATATATATATATATATATATATATATATATATATATATATATATATATATTATATATATATATATATATATATATATATATATATATATATATATATATATATATATATATATATATATATATATATATAATATATATATATATATATATATATATATATATATATATATATATATATATATATATATATATATATATATATATATGTATGTATATATGTATATATGTATGTATGTATGTATGTATGTATGTATGTATGTATGTATGTATGTATGTATGTATGTATGTATGTATGTATGTATGTATGTATGTATGTATGTATGTATGTATGTATGTATGTATGTATGTATGTATGTATGTATGTATGTATGTATGTATGTATGTATGTATGTATGTATGTATGTATGTATGTATGTATGTATGTATGTATGTATGTATGTATGTATGTATGTATGTATGTATGTATGTATGTATGTATGTATGTATGTATGTATGTATGTATGTATGTATGTATGTATATGTATGTATGTATGTATGTATGTATGTATGTATGTATGTATGTATGTATGTATGTATGTATGTATGTATGTATGTATGTATGTATGTATGTATGTTATCGTCTCGTCTCGT
>JAXIVJ010016016.1:0-2500 GCA_036785665.1 Chirona hameri
ACACACACACACACACACACACCCCACACCCACACACACCCACACCCACAACCACACCACCCACACCCACCCACACCCACACCACACCACACACCACACCCCACCCACCCACACCACCCACCCACACCCACCCCACACCACACCACCCACACCCACCCACACCCACACCACACACACCCACACCACCCACCCACACACCACCCCCACCCACCCACACCCACCCACACCCAACCCACACCACCCACACCCACCCACACCCACCCACACCCACACCACCCACCCCACACCCACACCCACCCACCCACACCCACCACCCACCCACACCACCCACACCCACACCACCCACACCCACACCCACCCACACCCACCCACCCCACACCCACCCACACACCACACCCACCCCACACCCAACCACACCCACCCACCCCACCCACACCCACACCCACACCCACACCCACCCACACCCACCCACCCACACCCACCACACCACGCCACCCACCCACCCCCCCCACACCCACCCACCCACCCACACCCACCCACCCACCCACACACCACCCACCCCACACCCACACCCACCCACACCCACCCACACACCACCCACACCCACACACCACACCACACCCACACCCACCCACCCACCCACACCACACACCACCCACACCCACCCACCCCACCCACACCCACCCACACCCACCCACCCACCCACCCACCCACCCACACCCCACCCACCACACCCACCACCCACCCACCCACCCCCACCCACCCACCCACCCACACCACCCACACCCACCCACACCCACCCACACCCACCCACACCCACCCACCCACCCACACCCACCCTACCCACCCACACCCACCCACACCCACCCACAACCATCCCACCCCACCCACACCCACCCACACCCACGCCACACCCACCCACACCCACCCACCCACACCCACCCACACCCACCACACCCACCCCACCCACCCACACCCACCCACACCCACCCACCCACACCCACCCACACCCCACCCACACCCACACCCACACCACCACCCACACCCACCCACACCCACCCACACCCACCCACCCCACACCCACCACACCCCACCCACACCCCACCCACACCCAACCCACCCACCACCCACCCACACCACAACCCACCCACACCCACCCACACCCACCCACACCCACCACACCCACCCACACCCACACCACACCCACCACACCCACACCCACCCACGCACACCCACCACCCACCCACCCACCCACCCACACCCACCCACCCCACCCACACCCACCCACACCCACCCACACCCACACCCACCCACACCCACCCACACCCACCACCCACACCCACACCCAACCACACCCACCCACCACCCACACCACCCACATCCATCCACACACCCATCCACACCCACCACACCCACACCACACCCACCCACACCCACCCACACCCACCCACCACACCACACCCACACCCACCCACACCCACCTACACCCACCTACACCCACCCACACCACACCCACCCCCACACCCACCCACCCACACCCACCACCCACACCCACCCACACACCCACCCACACCCACCCACACCCACCCACACCCACCCACCCACCCACCCACACCCACCACACCCACCCCACCACCCACACCCACCACACCCACCACACCCACCCACACCACACACACCCACCCACCCACCCACACCCACACCACACCCACCCACACCCACACACCACCCACCCACCCCACCCACACACACACCCACACCACCCACACACAACAACACCCACACACACCCACACACACCCACCACAACATCCACACCCACCACACCCACACACCCACACACCACCCACACACACACCCACACCAACACCCACACCACACATACACCCACACACCCACCTACACACACCTCAACCAGCCCACCCACACCCACACCACACCCACCACACACACCCACACACACCCACACACACCCACACCAACCCACCCACACACACCACACCCACACCCACCCACACACACCCACCACACCCACACACCACCCACACCCACCCCACCACACACACCCACACACACCACACACACACCCACACCCACCCACACCCACCCACACACACCACACACCACACCCACACACACCCACACACACCCACAACACACCCACACACACCCACCACACACCCACACACACCCACACACACACCCACACCACCACACACACCACACACCCCACACACAACGACCCACACACACCACACACACCCACACACACCCACACACACCCACCACACACCCACACCCACACCACACACACACACCCACCCACACACACCCACACCACCCACCCCACCCACCCACACACCCACAACACACCCACACACACCCACTCCCACCCACACACACACACCCACACACCCACCCACACCACCCACACCCACACACACCACACACACCCACACCCACCCCACACCCCACCCACACCCGCACACCACACACACCCA
>JAXIVJ010016016.1:5000-30035 GCA_036785665.1 Chirona hameri
CAGAACGAGGAGAATACTTTCAGGTCACCGAGAGGCAATGATGCATTCATTTGATTGGGTTATATCGAAAACTTGCGTCTTCTGGTTTGTTGGAAGGATACGGTGCAGTAATCTAAATTGTATCCAGCGTAAAGCAATATGGTCCGTTGGGTTTCGTACAAACTGTTATAATACTGCAGTCCATTGGAACCCGACAGGCAGACTTAGCTCTCTTTGCCATTTGGCGTGGCTTTTTTCTGGAGGATCGCACGTTTTAAGTAATTTTCGGTAGGCCCATTTGCCACCTGCCTGACCGAGCACAGCTCTGAGATCTCAGCGGAATCCTCACTGAAGCGGACAGGCCTATCTGCTGTTATCTTCAGTTTCCATTCGCGCGGGATGGTTTAAGTAATGCAAATGCCGTCATCGGGTGTAAACCGTATTTTGCAGATAATTCATTCGCTGTGTGCATAGACCTGGCTTGGATGTTGTATAAGTTGCCAATACGTACAAGACCGTTTTCCATCTGCCTCTTCCGTTGAAAAAATGCCGGTGTATTCTAAATTGAGACGGGCGTTTAGCCACAAAACTTGGTTCAGCACTATTTCCCGGACATTCATTCGTTTCTGACACGTTAATGTTACACCATGCTAAAAGTACTTCTCTCCAGAACGTGCTACTCACTTTGTTAAGAATGACGTCTGGTGATTACGTTGCATTCAAAAATGTTGACATCATTAGGCACACGAGAAGCTCCCAGGGTTCTGTTTTGGGGAGGTGTTACGAATGCGGTTTTGCGGCGCATACTTTCTTCGTGGTTTGCAGTGCAATAATGCGTCAGAAACAAATGAAATGCAATATGCATCACAGATACTGAGATTGTACATATTTGTGGGGCAGAGGCGCACTCAGCATAAAAAATGGGAGGCGATACCCACCATCAAATTAGGCCCCAACTTTAAATTAGTAAGATGATAAAAGCGTTACGCGCATCGGTGCCCCCCCAAGTTTTTTTCTTCTCCTGGATCCGCCTATGCGCAATATATCAAATGTAACCAATTACAGCATATAATGCCCACATGTGACGTTCATGGCGTCCCAAACAATCACGAACAGCACCTTTTTTTCTCAGAAAATCCTCCCCATTTTACATTCCTGAATACGCCTATTATTTTTTTATTTTGTTTTTTGTCTTTTATATTTAAAAAAAACAATACATTTGAAGCTCAAAAACATTTGAGGCATGAAAATCCGTCGAGCCACATGGCCGCCTTTCAAAAACCTTTTAAAAAAAACAAATTTTCGTATTTTTTGCCGCCTGGCCCCATTTTTGACAAAACAAAAATGTCGGGTCCAAAAAGAGAGATCTTGTCATGACGCATCGAATGACGTTTTCCCCATCGAAATCGACCGAGCGGTTCTCGAGATCTCTGGGGGGGGGGGGGGGTGGGGCAGCAACATAAGCCGGTGGAGGTTAAATGTGGAGGTTTGCAAGTACCTACACCCAAATTTACATCAATCAGAGCCAGGCACGTAGCCAAGGGGAGGGCGGCGGGGGCGGCCGCCCTCCCTAGAGGCCAGGAGGGCCCTTTTTGGCGCGCGAGGGCCCTTTTCGGCGCGCGCAGCGCGCCGAAAAAGGGCCTACGAGACCGAGCGAAAGCGCGGTACCATATGCTCTTTACTACACGAAGCGTGGTCTTTAGAGATTTTAGCGACTTCGGAGGGCCCTTTAGGGCCACCAGGACCCTCTCTGAAAGACCAGAGGGCCCCTTGGACGTTCAAAAGAACCCTGTGCATGTCAGAGGGGCCCTGGCAAGACCGAAAGGGCCCCTGAGCGGGTCAGAGGGCCGTGCTGAGCACGTCGAATGTGGCCCCTAGCCAGCACAGAGGGGCCCCTGGGCAGGTTGAGAGGCCCCTGAGCATGTCGACAGGCGGACAAAGCGGTCAGCGCAGTCCTTTGCCAGTCATAAGGCCCCTGAGCAGGTTGAAGGGTCCTGGACAGACCAGATGTTTTTGCATTCGATATTTGGCTTTTCGATATTTGATCCTCTAATCGGCAGCCACTGCGTCCCAGCTTAGTAACACGTCATTACAGAGCTGAGCTTCGGCCGCGGAATATCATAGCCTGCATCATCAACCAACTCAACAACAACACATGAGCAATATGAGCATGCCTGCACTGAACATGCATGCAGGCATGCAGGCAGCATGCCTGCCGAGCATGCCTGCTGCCTGCTCGTCAGGCGAGCCAACAACACAACACTAAATAACGACGCCACTCTGAACAACGCCACAGGGACGCAAGTACAATTAGTACTTGCGTACAATAAGTACAATTAGTACATTGTGCGTGTGTCTCAAGACTCGATCTAGAGTGATATTTCCAGCTCAGAAGCTGAACTCTCCATGCAGGTGCTGAGACTTCGCGGTCCGTGTTTATCGACATTTGGAAGGCTTTGTGGCCGATGAAACGAGATTCGTGAGCATGTCCTGAAACAGATCGGTGGTGAGGATTGTGACCTGTCTTCTGTGGTTGAGACCTCACATCGGTCTTGGATGCCGTCCTCGTCTTGCCGCTGTTTAACTGTACTGCAAGTTTAAAGATGCAGACATGCCAAAACAGTGGCTAGACTAGCCAGACGAAACATCAGTTTCAAATGCCTACACACATGCATCAAAAATTCCAGCAAAAACTAAGATAACCTTAACTTGCCTTACGTATCAAAAATCCCAGCGAAAACTAAGATAACCTTGACTTGCCTTACATACGAGTTTCTGGCGTGTGTCAGCGCGTGACAAAATCTTCCAGCACGATGTTAAGGTCATGACACGACACATCACGATTTCGACAGATCTACTTCCGCTTGTGGGCTGCTTTTGTGTGACCGGATGGATCCGGATCAAAAGAGAGCGCTGTAGCTGACTCAGAAGTAACGGCTGCTTGTGTGTATGCGTTGAGTAAAAATCAGTACAGTTCAAAACCCGGCGTCGGGGCAATGAAAAGTGTTGGTGAGGCGTTTATTCATTAACCCGGCAGTCACTGGGGTCTTCAGCCGAACGCCATTGACTGGGGGGGGGGGGGGGGGGGGGGGGGGGGGGGGGGGGGGGGGGGGGGGGGGGGGGGGCGTTAAACGCCCCCTGGTTATCTTCCGAACCAAAGAACGCAGCGAGACGCGCAAGGCGGCATTCGAAAGCTCTCAATGAGATGAATCTAAAATATGCTAACAAAATTCAAAGTGAGGTCAAATGTCGGGTCACGGTTGGGTCAGAGGTCAAAATCGACATATTTCAGTTTATGGGCCATACTTTCCAGCCAAAGCCATCGATTACGACCATGATCACCCAAAGTGCTGCCAAAGGTATTATACACATCCCGCATGGGCTAAAGTGAGATTGTTGGCAAATGTCAAGGTCAAGGTCAGGTCAAATAAATTTACTATGTGCAAAATATCTACGAAAGTCATGCAACACATGTTTTATGGGTTATTTGCCACGTAACATTCGATAGCGATAGTTATTTTACCAACTGAATTCATTTACGTGAAGTTATTGTCATGTTCAGGTCACTGAAGGTCAAAATTTGAAATTGATAACTATAAATATAGAAGGCATGGTTATGGACCAGTTTTTCTCAGGAAAACAGTGCTGGGATTCATTTGTCTGTATCTGGTCAATACAAGCCCCCAAAACGTGATTTCAAAATATGGCATCATGAGTTACCCATACTTTAGATGTCATAAGTCAGTCAAAATGGAAATATCTGTTTGAAATTTGGTATAGTGGCTGCCCAGGTAGAGTTCTGACATATCTCCCAGTTTTTTGAATTATTTTGGAAATTTTGATTTTGTGATCATTTCCCCCCAGATTTTTTTCTCTCGAGTTTTTGGGGGTCAAAAACTAAATGAAAAAAATCCGAGATAGCTGATTTGTAGCCCTTTCAATTTTCTATCTTTTGGCGTTTTTCAATTGCATTTTGCTTCAAATGTGGCATTTGTACGGCCTGGCAAAGTTTAGCTTATTTTGGGGTACAATTCGTGTGTAGAGACGTCACTAAATTCGCTATAACTCGAGAGAAAAAATCGACGATTTTTTTCTTCTCATTTTTATCCCCAAAGACGTAACCATGATTTATAAGAAGGTACCCGAAGTTTTACGTTGATAGCGTTATTAGTTTTTTTTCAGCTATTGTGAAAATTCATCAGGGGGCGTTACCCCCCCCCCCCAGTCAATGGCGGGTTAACATGAAGCAATGGAGAGAACGACCATTCCGTATATATGCAGCATTCTAACGTTTGATATTGATTATTGCTATTACTCAACTCAAGAAATTAGAGGATCATTATATTTAGTCACAATTGAGTCGAAATGTTGACCTGGCTGTGATGTTGCACGGGCCAGTTCGACTATTCATCTGTCATGTCAAATCTGATTCATTCATAAGACAAGATATTCAATGCAATATTTGCTGTGGACAACTAAAACATGTGAACTGTTTTTTTCCGTCACTACGCCTCATCATAGTGGACCAGGGTGCTGGGTGACCAATTGACCATGCTAACTCAGCGTCCCTTCGAAAAGTAAGATATTTGCAATGCTATGCACCAGTCGTCAGTGCTTCCTTGCATTCATTTATTTATATATTTGCATTGTCCTTACCAACCACAGGGATGAGGGCGTTACAGTAGGCATTTCTAAACAAAATGAGCACAATACAAAACAGTTGTGTTTGCATGCTCGTGAAATGAACAAGAAAACGTCATATGTATTACGCATTATGATCATTTTCTAATTATCTTCCATACAACTACAAACATCTTTGTTCGGATCATCCAGGTATCCTGTTTTTCCAGCGCTCAAAATAAAACAGGCTTTGCAGAAACAAAGAAAACATCCTATTTTCATGGATTGCTTCTGGGACTATATGTGTCTTGCAGACATTGGAGTACCTGTATCCGTCCGATGTGACTTGCAGACATTCGAGTACCTGTATCAGTCCGATGTTGATCAGATGGCACGAGTTCAGTTCAGGAGCGCTTCGAATTTAGCTCCGACCTCATCTGTCCATTTAATTTTCTCCTTTCGCTAGTGTGTCCATTTTACCTAGAAAAGCTGCAGCTGGGCAATGTCTCTCAGATGTTCTCCGGGATCAGCTTTGATCACTGAAGTCGTCCATACAATAAAATAAACGAAAATGAGCGTAATACTGATCTCCAAACGATAATACTTTGTGATATACAGCTGACATGAGTAGTAAACGTCTCAAGGAAACGTAAATTACCGTTCAATACAGTTTCAGCATTTTTAGCATTCTAATGAATCACGACATTCGTTGATTCATCCAGGTTTAACGTCTACGAAGAGGAACAAACCGTAAACATATTTCTCCGCATGCTCGGGCTTGCAAAGGCATGACTGAGGTTTTGGGCCTGTGTATTTCCCGCAATGCCCGGCAGAGCATGTCGTTTGGGGTGAGGGAAAAGCCAACACAGCCGAATGACAGCGGAAAGACATACAGTACATACATACGCCATACGACAGGCACCGCAGGTGACGGGGCAGGTGTGCACCCGAAAGCCGAAAGTAAGGTACTAATTTGACATACCAACTTGAAATATTACACGGCCGAAACAATTTGGTGGCGGCGGTGCGGTGGACAATTCGCCGTCCACAGGGATGAGGGCGTTACAGTAGGCATTTCTGTGCAGGACGTGGGTGGACGACGGTCTGCACCGAGCACGTGTGGATGTTTCCCTCGCGACTTCGCGTTGGGGTCGGACACTCCGCTACGCCCACGTGACAATGCTGCATTTAAGTTGATTCCTTGATTATTTGATACCGGTTTTCTCAAACATTGCAGTTCTACAATTGCTCAATATCATATCATATAGATTGGCTCACGCCGAGGGTCGATATAACTTATCGATATTATATTAAAAGTTTAACGATCAATTTCTGCTGGAAATTGTTCGGTTTTGGTCGTAAAAGAGCGCAGCTGACACACGCGAAAGAGAGCGGTTGACACTTTGGCGTTTCAAGGCGAATCGTATAGCTGATGAATAGTGCTGCAGTTTTATCGCATCATAGATGGAGTGGTGTGATTGGTGCTTTAATCGGGGGCTGACCGGTGCATTACGAGTCTGACCCCCCTAACTCCATGCACATTGCACAATGCACATCACATTGGCTGTCGGTGATAAGTTGCAGTAAACAATTAAAACATACTTACGTCATCACTGTTGTCTAGTCGGGGGTCGCTGCGCACGGCGGGGAGCGTGGCGGGCGAGGCGATGAACTCCGGTCGGCATGCACTGCAGTCCCGGGCCCGCACCTCCTCTCACAGCGATGCCAGGCGGATCGCCGCGCACCAACACCACTTCCGCGTCCAGCCCTGGCCGGTACTCTTTGTCTCTAGTGACAGAGACGGGACCCCTCCCCCCCCCCCTCCACACCCCTCCACACCCCTCTCCGGGCGTCCGGGTGTCGCGGCCAGCTGATATTCGGGGTCCGCCGCCCGCCGGCGACACCCAAACCGGCCCACAATGCACCGGTGCAGGGGGCGCTGGGAAAACGTCCAGTTTTTGTTCAAGGTTGTCGGCTGATAATTGGCTGTAGTGAACCGTTATCTGGAATCCAATGGTAAGAAGATTGTGGATGGATAAATGTGCGCTGTGCCTTGAACGTTACGATTTGTTGCCGCGTGCATGGGCGCCATATCACCACGGCAGTTGCAGCGCCCTGCAGCCCCATTCAGCGTCATCATTGCCACGTGATTTAGTTCTGTTCGGGCTGTTTTGTGGACAGGCTAGAGGCGTCTTCAAAATAGCATGTCACGATCGAAAGCCGACAAGATACTGGCACATGCGTACTGGTTGACCCACTAGCTAGTTCGCCCAGTGCTGGAAATATAACATTCGACTTTATTTATGTATTACAATAGCCGTTTTCACGAAGGATTATTGCGCTGAATAGTTTCTAAAAGATTCTGAAAGTTTTAAAAACCAATTTTGCATGCAATTTTTGCCTAGAAATGTCCCTCATAATTTTGTAATATGTTGATAAGAATCAAATATGTTGGCAAAATTACGATTTGGTGGTATTAGCCATTTTCACGAATGATTATTGCGCTGAAAAGTTTCCAGGGGCCGGGAACAGGGGAGGGAATGCAGCGGGGGTGCTTGCCCCCAACATCTGGACCGGGGGGGGGGGGGGGGCAACTTTGGCGTGGCAGAAATTTCCCTAAAAATTAGCTCTTTCAATTTTCTTCGCAAAAAGTTATGTACAATATGAAAACTACCTTATGTCACTTTCATTTTTTAGTGTTTTTTATAGCATGCTGTAAGTATTATTGTATAGCTTTGCCTTTATAGCAGTGTTGTGTCGCTTCCGCCGCTTCCACCAAAGGCTGTCCTTGCTTACTCTGCGTTTATTCCGCTCCTGGCAGACGGCTGGTCACGACTGACACTCCCTCGCGTTCCGCGCCGCTTCCCCGCCCCAGGCCGCGCCGGTCCGCTGGTCCGGCGGTCGGGCCCGTGCCATACACGGCCGGCGACGCGGGCCCGTAGCATAAAGGGATATTCTACGCTACATTCCTCCCCCTTAATAGAAACAGTGTGTCCTCATAATCCAACAGTCAAAACCAAAGTGTGAACTCATGAGCATAGCTAACCTAAGAACACCGCGGAACACGACACATAACAAAAACGCTTGATAACAATTTGCACTTCAGGTTTTGTGTGCAAGACCGCCGACGCTACCGGCCGATCCCGCCGCACGCCCCCTCAACAGCCCGCCTACTCGGGCCGCAGGAAGATTGTGGGGAGGAGGTCTCGGATCTTCCGGTAACCCTCCGGAGAGACGTGGACCATATCCCTCCTGAACCAGGACGTTACTCCTCCGTCCTGCTGCCTAGTCCCGTCTCCCACGACCCGCTGCTGCCGCAGCATGTGGGTGAGACGGTGTCCCGGCCTGAACATCTGGCCTCCGCTCGGCTGGAGGTGCTTGAGAGCCCTCTCGAGCCCATAGGCCCTCGTCCTCTCCCATTTCATACCTCGGCCGCATCCCCGCGGAAGTGGTCTGATGAGGATTACGTGCTCGCCGAGCAGCTCCGCCAGGACCCACTTCACCACCTCGGCGGGGACCACACCCCTCCCCCGCTCCCGGGCGTAAACATCGTTACTGCCGAGCCACATCAAGACGCTCCCCTTCTCCTTGGTCTCGGCCGCCGCCATGGCCTCCCACTGCGCCACATCTCGCGTCAGCCGGTCAGCCTGGCGGCGCCACGTGTTGCCGCCTCGGGCCAGGTTCAGGACGCTGTCGCCCCATTGGGCATCTCGCGCGATCGAGTCGCCCAACACCAGGTGAAGTGCCCCGCCCAGGGCCGGACGACCCGGGACCGATCTGGGATCGTCGCCGCCATCGACCGAACCCGTCTCGGCCCCGGCCACCCTTCCCACCGTGGGGTCGGCCAGCGACCCCGACACCAGGATGATCCCGTCGCCAGCCAGCTCGCGGGGAGTTCCGCCCCCGGCGCCCGACGTTTCCTCCTCTGTGTTGCGAACGGTCTCCTGAAGCAGCAGGTCGATGTCGTCTCCCAGTCCCAGGCCGGTCACCCATTCCGGCAGTGGAGACTCGGGGTTTAGGAGGTGCTCCAGGAGATCGTCGCCATCCCGTGAGGGTCCTGCCTCCTGCGTCTGCGGCGCGGGTGGGGTGGTTCCGTTTGTATCGCTGCCCGCCCACTCGGCCTTAGCAGCGGCCAGCTCCTTCCGCAGTTCGGCCACCTCTGCCCTCAGCGCAGCGACTTCGTCATTGCAGTTCGCCATCTGAAACTTAAACCTCAGTTAGATGCCTTCGGTTCCATGTCCAATCACTGACACTCATAATATATTCTAGCACAAAATGATATTTCAAGTTTACATGGGAACCGGGAAAGCCTAGCCTGATCCGCTCCAGGCCTCACACCTCACAACAAAACACAGCGTGCAACGACTGGTAGCGCTGAGGCGGCTTAACTACCCTACCTGACCGTGTTCTGTAATAATCGTCAATTTCAGAAGTCTCTACCTCTCGTACTCTCTCTGCACCCGCTCGGGACTGAGCTGACGTATCTGAATGGCTACGACAAGGCACGTTGTCCTGAGGTGATGTTGGCATCGCACCAGGACTGGGCGTTCTGGCTTCCCGCGCCCTGGTTAGGTCTAGTTCCTCCCTTTCAGACCCCAGATCGAAGTTGCCGTCCTCCGTTTCCTCGTACGCTGACACGTGTCTGCTCTGAGGCAACCGCGTTCTCTGCTTGTCAGAACCGGCTCTACTTTTTGCTGTGCCATCAGCCCTCCGACCACCGTGTTGGGGCTTCTCTGGCACGGATGATCCCCTTTCACGTCCCCGATTTCTGCGGAAAATCCTGCTGGAAAACGCAGGTTTCAACCTGTTGTGGTGCACGTTCGACGTCTTGTCGCCCTTTCCCTGCACCTTGTGCACCACGCTCTGTTCACCGTAGGTTTCCACGATTGTTACTGGTCCCTTGTATGGCAGACCCAGCTTCGGCTTGCCTCCAGCTGCCGCCGTTGGGTCCGTCACCCACACCTTATCTCCCACGTTGTATCGCGTATCGTGCACCTTTTTGTCGTACTGCTCTTTCATCTGCATTGCTGCTTTCCTTGACTTGGCACGCACATCCTCGAAAGCTCTCCGTAGAGCCCTCGACCGATCTTCCACGAAACTTCGGACCTCAACCAGAGGTGCTGACGGACGGAGCATCGCATCTGCAGGGAGACGGGCTTCTTGCCCATGGACCAGAAAGTAGGGAGAATGCTGTGTTGTTTCATGCTTTGCGGAATTGTACGCCATCGCGGCTGCCCGAACTTTTAAATCCCAATCGGCACCCTGGGGTTCGATGAACTTTGAGACGATATCTTTCAGCGTCCTCATGAGTCGTTCTACCATTCCGTCACTCTCTGGATGGTATGGCGTCGTCCTGGTTTTCTCGATACCCAGTCTCTGACACAGCTCTTGTAACACTGCCGCTTCGAACTGTCGTCCTTGGTCTGAATGCAGGCGCTCTGGCACACCGTGGTCGTAAACCCACAACAGAAGACAGTCTGCGACAGTCTGCGCCTTCTGGTCCGGCATGGGGTAGACTTTTACGAGTTTGGAAAAATAATCCATGATCACCAGAGCATACCGGTTCCCTCGGCTGGAGTAAGGCATCTCCGTGATGTCCATCGCCACACGTTCGAACGGTCTGTTAACTGTCTCGGTTTGCAGCGGCGCTCTCGCTGCAGGTGATGGACGATTTCTGCGCTGACACAGTTCGCAAGATCTACAATAGTCTCGGACCTCACTATACGCTCCTGGCCAGTAGAACCTTTCCATGACCCGGTCCAGGGTCCTCCGGAAACCCATGTGGCCTGCCGTGACATGATCGTGCAGGCTCTGCAGAACTTCTTCTTTCATGCTTTCTGGTACCAGAATTTTGAAGTTACTTTTGTTGTTGTGCTTCCTGACGATGCCTAGAATGTGATCTCTGATTTCCATCTGTTCCATGAGCCTGGCGTAAACTCGACGCTTCCAGTTTCCTGCTGCCCTTGCGTCGAACCGACGGGGTTTTCCATCCTGAATCCATCGGAGAACTTCAGAAAGGACCTGGTCTTCTTCCTGAACCGATCTCCAATCGGTCTTCACGAACCTCGGATCGAAATCTCCCGGGTCGCCATTCCGACCCTCAGGCGAAGCTGACAGCGGCGAGATGGTTTTGAGCCTCTTTGAACCCTCCGCCTCGCGACAGACAGCTGCCGTTTCAGTCAGACGGTGACGCGGGTTCGGGATGTCGTCGCCCCCGTCGCCACCCAGCATCGTT
This sequence comes from Chirona hameri, assembly GCA_036785665.1. Taxonomy (NCBI): domain Eukaryota; kingdom Metazoa; phylum Arthropoda; class Thecostraca; order Balanomorpha; family Balanidae; genus Chirona; species Chirona hameri. The sequence continues at coordinate 15,835 of JAXIVJ010016016.1, forward strand.
GCATTCGGGGTTCCCTCGGCATCTTTGAGTTCCTTCGATCCATCGAACGGAACCGAGCATCCCGCCGCCTCGCGCGTCACTGCTTTCGGCTTGCCACCCTCCTTGGGTGTCGTGGCTTGCCCGAGCTCATCCCTTCCAGCTGGCCTTCTTGACAGGGCATCAGCATTCCCATGACTCGCCCCTGTCCGTACCTCGACTTCGAACTCATAGGAGCTGAGCTCGACCGCCCACCGGCCTCTTCTTCCAGTTGCGTCTTTTTCGACCACGATGGACTGGGGGATGTTTTTCAGCGGCTTGTGATCCGTGCACACCGTGCACGTAGATCCCACCAGGTATTGGCGGAAGTGGTGTATCGACCAAACAATCGCCCACAGCTCCTTGTCGTAAGTTGGCCATCTCTTTTCAGCCTTGGACAGCACCTTACTGGCGTACGCCACCACTCGATCTTCGCCATCTACCGTTTCGGTGAGCACTGCCCCCACCGATGCGTTGCAGGCATCAGTGTCCAACCTGAACTTTCCTCGGAACGTGGGCAACCTTAGCACTGGAGCTGAGGTCAACATGTGCTTTAGCCTTTCGAATGCATCGTTGAGTTGCCGCGTCCACTCCACAGGACCTTTTCGCGCTGCGGCGTCTCTCAACAGCCGAGTTTCCTCAGAGTATCCCTTGACGAATCGGCTGTAATAACCGCATAGGCCCAAGAAACTCAGGAGTTCATCCGCACTTTGAGGCCGTGGCCACTTGGTCACCTTCTCCACGTTTCTTGGGTCAGGCAGAATACCGCCAGCCGTGACCTTGTGCCCTAAGAAGGTCACTTCTTGCCTCCCCAGGAGACATTTGCTGGGCTTCAGCTTCATGCCAGCGCCACGAATCCTGTGGAACATCTCAGCCAGTGTTTCCAAGTGACTTTTCTCCGTGCTGTTGAAGACGATGATGTCGTCGATGTACACTAGACATGTTTTGTTGTCCATGCCTGCCAGGATCAGCTCCATCAGTTTCTGGAACGTTGGGCCAGCGTTCTTCAGCCCGAACGCCATGACCTTGAATTGGTGGAGGACCTTCCCTGTCGTGAAGGCAGTCTTTTCCCTGTCCTCGGGAGCTATCTCGACCTGCCAATATCCTGACGCCATATCCAGAGATTGAAAGTACTTGGCTCCTGCCAGTGTGTCGAGTGCATCATCCACTCGGGGCAGAGGATGAGACATGCCCTGAGTGATGCTGTTGACCGATCGCATATCCACACAAAATCGGTAACCTCCGTCTTTTTTCCTCACCATCACGATCGGTGAACACCATGGGCTGATACTTTCTTCGATAATACCGTCCCTTAGCATTTCCGTCTTTTGCTGTTCCACCTGATCTTTCAGCTTCAGGGGGATTCGACGGGGTCTTTGTTTGATTGGAGCTGCGTCTCCCGTTTTGATTTCGTGCTGAGTGAGATGTGTCCTCCCGATATCACCCGCACCCTTGCTGAAGATGTCGGAGAACTCGCGCACCAGCGCTTGTAGTTCCCTTTTTCCTTCCGACGATAGGTCACATTTCTGCCGATCCAGTCCTGGGACAACTTCATTTGGCGAGCCAACCGGTTTTTTAGACAACTGCTCCGTTTGATCGCAGATGTCATACAGATCGCCTTCTTCATGTGCGACTGTGAAGAGCGTTCCAACATCTGTGTGCTTCAGCAACCCGGCCTCGCTCGTACCAGTGTTGACCACCTTGATGAGAATAACCATGTCCTCGTGGACCACCGCTACCAAGCGTGGGACCCACAGGTGCTCTGTGTGCTGCTTCTCGTTTGGCTCCAGTACTCCCTGGAAGCTCGTGCCTGAGCTCATCCGCGCTCCCCCATTCAGCGGTTCGACTTGTGCAAACACAACAGCTTCCGAGCGAGGTGGGATGGTTGTTGTCTGCAAAACCCGCACTCTCGATCTACTCGGTCGGACTTCGCTGTAAGACGGCAGAGGGATCCGCAGCCTCCCTATGCGGCATTCTCCTGCCTCATCGTCAAGAATCGTGTGGTACCGGCATGCGAAATCTCGCCCCAACACCAGATCTACAATGAGGTCCCTGGTCACCGCCATGTCGCATGTGAATGTTTCATCTTGGATTTTGACTTCGATCTGCCTGCATCCCTGGATGTTGATTATTTCCCCTGATGCCCCGAACATGGGAGAAGCCAACCGTCGATCCATCGACCGGTCGCCTGCCCCAGCCAAAGAGTTTGCCAGTTCCTCTCTGATCATGGAAAAATCTGCTCCTGAATCCAGCAGTGCCCATACTTGCCTCCCCTCCAAAACCACCCTGATCATTGATGCCGTTTTCTGAGGCTTCTCATCCCTTCCAGCTGCTTCCTGCCTCCCGGTTGTAGCTGCGTTCAGTTTTCCGACCGATTTTGATCAGGCCGAAGGCGACAGGTTGCCATCCAGTGACCAGCTTTCCCACAGCACAGACAGAACGCTTCAGACCTCTGAGACTTATCTCCCATTGCCATCCTCCTCAGTCTCTGCGGACAGTCTCTTTTGAAGTGACCCGGCTCCCCACAGCCAAAGCACCTTGCTTCCCTTCTATTTCCTTGACCGAGTTTTCCACTTCCTTCTTTCGTTTCTCCGATGGCACCAACGACCCCCAGAATCTCGTTCAGCCTTTCCTGTAGCAAGTCCACTTTTTGCTCGAGTCTCTCCACCTCTGTCGCGTTTGATGCATTCGCTACAAGCACCTGCTCACTCGGAACTTGCGATGCGTCGCCTTTTCCACCGACAGCACCGATTGCGGACAGGGCATCCTGTGTCTTACGGAGAGCTCGTACCTCCTTTAAGGCCTCGTCCAATGTGGTAAGTGACCTCTCCATTAGCTTTGCCTGCAGCCGCGGCTCCCTCAGACCACATAGGAACTGTCTCAGCATTGCTGACTGAGTCAGATAGGGCTGATCCCGGGTATGCCCTTTTTGTCAGCTCCTGTACTCTATCCCCAAAGTCTTCAAAAGTCTCGCCTACTTGTCTGGTAGCCTGGCTCAGGTCTGAATATGCGTGGACGGTGTTCACGTCTTTCCCAAAACGTGCCTTTAGAGCCTCCTTGACTGCGTCGAAATTTCCGCGCAGCTCTTCTGGCATCGACGTGCACACGTCCAAGGCCCTCCCATCCAAGCATATAAATAGCGACTCCAGCCACTCACTTTTATCCCCCAGACCTGCCAGCAGTTCGAAACGCTGAATCCAAACATCCCATCCTTCCTCGTTATTTCCATCAAATTTCTTGACCCGGGAGATGAGCCGCAAAAGTCCGTCTGACCGAAACTGTACTTTTTCCTCGTTAACCATGGCTCTGCAATATGTTTCCCCAGTTAATATCTAGCAGCAGGTAGCGTGCTTCCGCTCACTCTGCTCCAGAAAGTAACATTCGGTTCGGTTAAGTTATCGTCTTAACAAAACTGAAGAATAGCGATCAACCGAGTTCTTCTCGCCGCTTTTGACTAGCAATCCATATCGAGTGGTCAGCAGAGTGTACCTCTCGCTGCCCTCGGCTCTAGAAAATAATAATATGTAGTGACCGATTTAAATATTCAGAATTATAGAAGAAAGCAAAGCGTAGCTTGCTTACCTTCGACCGCGCCAATGTTGTGTCGCTTCCGCCGCTTCCACCAAAGGCTGTCCTTGCTTACTCTGCGTTTATTCCGCTCCTGGCAGACGGCTGGTCACGACTGACACTCCCTCGCGTTCCGCGCCGCTCCCCCGCCCCAGGCCGCGCCGGTCCGCTGGTCCGGCGGTCGGGCCCGTGCCATACACGGCCGGCAACGCGGGCCCGTAGCATAAAGCGATATTCTACGCTACAGCAGTATCGTATACCTTTATTTTCCTTCCTTTTCTTTTCTCCATTATGTTCTATGAGATATAATGGACAACTTTGGTAGAAGTACATTTGGTGGCAGTTGTCTGCTTGGCGTCGTTAAAATGACGCACTGACGGCGATAAACATCTGCTGCATTTTGTTTATAAGTTTATCCCACATCAACGTTACGGATGTGGTCAAACTGGCGTGCGGCCCTCTGCTGTCCTCTCTGTCTCTGCCGACGGGGCGGCAATTGCAAGCAAGAGTTATTACGAGCGAGCGCTTCGCGCTCGCTCGTTCTTCCGTGGTATATGGGAAAAATCTGTATATGAACGGCCCGACCAGACCCGGCCCGACCCGGCCCGTGGCGACGCTTTTGACAAGCTAATATCTCTGCAACCATACGTCCGATTGACAAGCGGACTTCTTTGCTGAGCAGCCCCATCCAATCTACCCTGTTTGAGACCGGTGATGACTCATGTGGGTGACTACCACTGCGCGTGGCGCGTGCCGCGTGCCGCGTGCCGCGTGAAGGGTGTTGGAAGTTGTTTCCTCGCAATAACTCCGCAACGGCTGGGCCGATTGTGTTCAAATTTGGTGTGTGATTAGGGACCCCTCAGCCGCCGCTTTCCCACAAGTCAGGGATGGGGTGCCTCTGCACGTGCCAGGGCCTCGGATAACATGTTAACTGGGGCGGAGGGGGGGGGGGATTGCCCCCCCCCCCAGTGGAGAGAATTGCCCCCTCAGTGGAACCAATTTGCCCCCCCCGGGGAAACTGAGTTAATTCAACACGAGCGGGCACTAGGATACTATATATGATGCATCACTAGCCTTGAAAAAATCCTTCAGTCACCCGACTTTTTTACTGTTATGCATGACCTCGGATAGCATGTTAATGGGGGGGGGGGGGAATTCCCCGCAGTGACTGCTAGCTCCCTCCCCAGTGACCAAATTTTGCCCCCCAGTGGGATAAAAATTCGTAGGTAACATACGATTGTACGGTCTGTAAAGTAGCTAAAAGCGTCACTGAAGCATGCTGTCAACTTAAAACCAATAAAACACTGTTTACAGCTACCTAGCGTAGCTTTGAGATCTTGCGGACGGATACCCGCTCCTCGTCGCGTCGGTTCGAAATTGGCGTGGACCACAGGTGTCGATTTATATACGTTTGGGGTAGCCATCGGCCTCAATATTTTGAGTTTGGTCCCCAAAGATGCTTTTGGCTCACTCAATGTTATCTGGCCAATGGCGGATCCAAGGGGGCCAAGGCCAAAGATCCCAAACCACCTGAAATCAGCAAAAAATGAGTCATTTTTATAATTAAAAAAACAAGAAACCTTGTGTCTGGCCTTAGATCAGGCATTTGACACATATACCATGGTTTCAGCCACGGTGATCCGTGGAAAACCAAGCTTCTGATGAATTCGTTGGTTCCAGGAACATAGACTACCTAAAACCACCTTCATCACATCACACGACGAAACCGGAGGAATATCGGCGAAGCAATATTTCTCTCCTTCGTAAAGTTTTAGCTGTTTGTGTCCTCTAGGGATGGCCCTCGGCCACCCAAAGGCGCCCTCTGCCCCCACAGCCATATTTCGATCGAATAACCGGTTTCACCGCATATCTGACGAATACATTTAGGGCTGTGTGCCAGCATTTGGCCGACACGACCGATGATGAATGGGTCTCTCGAAAACATGCCGATGTTGAGCCGATATCAGCCCGATGTTTGGTAGGACGACGGCCCGAGTTTCATGTATTTCGTTTCGAAAGCAATGTGCCACGTTTACGTGGTATGAACATCATTCGAAAGTTTATAAAAAAACATTCAAAACGAATAACAATTATTTCAGTTATTAACGTATAACCGTAATATGTGAGATGAGTTGTACAGTAATCAGCAATCAACGGCAACAACCATGGTAACAACTATTCTTAGTTTTGGTGCCTCGTTTTCCATTCCAAGGGATACCATTTTCCATTGCGAGGCATACCTATTGCATGGGTTGGATCTGCACTGATTAATACGATAATTTGATGATTTACTAATTGCAGGTTAACTCTTTTATTAATTAAATTGTTTTTTTAGTCGAACATGAAACGTCTCACAAAATATATATTACTATTTGATAAGCGTCTGTCTGTCTGTCTGTCTGTCTCTCCGGAACGAATTTAACACAATAAAGCGGCAATTCTACATTGCAGTACCACATTGCTATAAGCACGTGATGTACGTGATTTTAAGGTTTTCAAACGAGTTTACGGATACTACCGAGTAGTGTATATTCGTACATTTCCGACGCATTTGATACGATAGTTACAGACAGTTTCAGTTTGTGCAGTTTTGGGCGAAGGTTTGTGCTGTAACTAACATAGAAGGAGGTGTTAATAATTATTTTACAGTACAAAAACAGTTTACGGATACGAGTTTTATATCGTTTCACTCCAGTCGAAAGCCAATCAGATCCGACCACGGATACGTGATTTGCCACAACAAGTGCCACAACCAATGTCAAGCAACCACGGAATCACTGCGAAACGAAGGTCATCGACATACGGTACGGCATATATCAATGAACATATACGCTAAGCCGGAGTGGAGTTTTCACGGGTTTAACGGGTGTATAACGGGTGTCATAGGTGTTCCACGGGTATAATGAGTGAGTGCCGGCTATAACGGGGTTTTCACGGTACAACGGGTACTACGGGTGCAACGGGTACTACGGGGTATGTCGGGCACCGTAAGTTTTTGACGGGTACTTCGGGTGTATGCGGGTACAAAAACGTATTATAGGTACGACAGGTATCACGGGTAGTACGGGTTATCAATCCCTAATTGCCTATCACTGGCTTGCACCACCACTTGACACCAGTAATCGCCCAGTGGAGCGGACGGGTTAGCATTAGTGTTTAACTAATGTTTTTGCTTTATTGTGTGAAGGATATGATGGCTTTAATTGAGCCCTTGATCCATTGGCGCATCCAGATTCCAGAACGTCCAAAAACGTCGGTTTGAAGAACTGTTCAAAACTCGTCCGACTTTGCGTGCTTTTGCAAACAAAGTCGTGTCGTACCGAGCCGAGGTGGGGCGTTTTAGGGGAGGTTGGGTTGGGACGCCCCTGATTTTTTTTCTCTCGAGAATTGGCGGCGTGCAGCACCACCGTATCTGGCACAGCTGTTTCGGCATGAATTGCGCACCTTAAGTAAACATTTTGACTAGGGTCATCTCAGGTGAGGTCACCAGGTCACATCAAGTGGCCCCACCTCCATAGAAGTTTGTAGTCGAGTCACAGCCACAGTGTTTGACTGAGCGATGTAATAATTTCGACATTAATTTAGACGAGCTATCTAACGGTATGTGTGGATTTTGCCTAATCCCCATTAGTGACGAGTTCGGGGGTGGGGGCGTCAGATGCCTCCCCTAGCACGACTGAGCTGGCGCCGAGCACCGGCAGGGCGCTGGTTAAGAACTGCTTTAAAACAAATTATCCCTTGTATAAGCTGCTTAGATCTTCCTCCAGGAAATGTGTTAATGTTCGACCGATTTAGTTGTATTGGTAAAGCTATGGCGCCGGTGGACCCCTTTACTCCGTTCCTGTTCGGTCCCCTAAATCGTTTTCAAAAATCGATATCACAGGTGTGGACCTTCGATGATGGGCGTGTTTAAATTTATCATTTTTATTTAGCTTCATTATTGTATTATTCTACTATTTTATTTCTGTTTTACACTTATGTTTGTCGTTATCCCACTTCAAATGTATCAGTACGTATGCATAGGTACGCTTAATCAAGCACGTAGCAAGGGGGCACGGCCATAGCCCCCTCCCGAGCAAACCAATTTATACTAGATAAAATGCGATTTTTTTATGACGACCCGACCCTACCTCCCTCCCCCCGTCAACAAAATGTGGCTGAGGAGCGAAATATGATGATTCTACCACTGACGTGCCCCACCCCCCTGATACAAATCCTGGCTATAGCCAGGATTTTCTGCATATGGTTAAGTGCAGGCACGTATACGTGCCTGCACTTAACCACATGCCTTAGCAGCATGTTTTTTTCTCGAATTGCTCCCCCCCCCCAAGTGAGAATGTCTTAGCCGAGGCCCTGGCACGTGCGCACGTGCGCACCCCTATTATATATCTCAGGAACGGCTGAGCCGATTGTGTTCAAATTGGTGTGTGGTTAGGGACCTCTCAGCTGCTACTTTCCCACAAGTCAGTGGTGGGGTGCCTTTGCACGTGCGCACGTGTACACCCCTATTCCCGATTGTGTTCAAATTTTGTGCGTGGTTAGGGACCTCTCAGCCGCCACTTTCCCATAAGTCAGGGGTGGGGTGCTTCAGCACGTGCGCACGTGCGCTCCCTTTTTGTATCTCAGAAACTACCTGCCCGATGGAATTGAAATTCACCATACATTTCCTTCGCGCTCGCTCGTTTATCGCCAACTACGGCGCCTTACTGGTCGTACATGTCGTAGGTTACCGTGATACGGTGATGAAGCGGTCGGTGCAGCTCACACTGGTGGGCTTCTTCAAAAAAGAAAGAAAACGTCAGGCGTCAGGTACGAGTATTTTATCAGACGGCAGGTGGGTTTGCAAAGGCATACGGTTCATAGTAGGAAACGGGGGGTGGCATGAACCCACTTTTTCATAATTTTGTTTTTATGTTAACCCGCGCCGTGCCGGGGGCTGGGCGTTTAGACCCCCCCCCTAAGGTTTTTCGAAGATAGCGAAAAAACGGCAGCACTCCGTTTTTGCCGTTTCAAAAACGGCGCACGGCGCACAGCGTCGCCGTTTCAGCCGCCGGGTTTGGCTCACCTGTTTGGGCATATATTACCCACATTGCGTGCAATTCTTGACCACGGGTCATCTCAGGTCAGGTCACGTGACCACACCTCCAAAGATGTTTGTGGTCGTACCACAGCCACGGTTTTCGCCGATCGGTTTCAAATTTACAAGATTTCATAAGGTCATAGGTACCTACAATTCGAATATCTCAGATTTTGTGTATCTGTGACCTAAGGTCGGGTCAATTTCGTGACCTCCCATTATAAGTCAATGGGGAAATATTCAAATGTTTCCTATTCCGAGGATACGCATGATATCAGTCCAATTCTGTCTGGATCATGTTTTCATAGGCTATTATTGATGATCCGGGTGCATTTTTTGTTCAGTGACCCCTACAGGGTCAGCCGAGGTCAGCTGAGGTCACCAACACTTTTTGTGTCAATAACTCTCGATAGAATGCAGATAAAGAAGTGAAACTGGCATCAATGTGTTTGCCTCGTCGAGACACGTCTCCAAATATGAAACATGACCTACTTGGGTCGCCACTTGACCTTGACCTGAGGTCAAAATTATAATTTGACCTAAACTGGTCCAAATGAATGTGATTCGACGCGCCTTGACGAGACGAACACGATGGCGTCAACATTATTGCCGTATCCTTATTATGTAAAAATGTATTTGCGAACGTTTTGCCAAAATCGCCCTGTTGATCTTTGATGACCTCTGGAGCCTAAACTATTGACCTGAGCCAAACTTTCATGACATTGTTGTGATTGGATATTTCAAGAGCTTTCGATTGATTTTTTCCGTTTGTTCATAGCTATCATAGTTCCCGATATATTTGGGGGGGGGGGGGGTTTCTGGTGCGATGTCCTAAAACTGGAAAATCTGACCTTCGATGACCTCTGGACTCTGGTGACCTCAATATTGACCTGAACCAAGAAATGTTGAAATAATTTCGAAGTGATTTTTGATGAGCTTTCGAACCGTTTTTTTTCGGTTTTTCAATGCAAAATTTTGAGAACGAAAAGGTGCACCAAGATGAGAAGTGAGATTTCCCCCCAAAATATTTTGTTTCTTCCCCCCCCCCCCACTTTAAAATCGTTCCCGGGCCCCTGAAAGTTTCTGAACGATTCTGATAGTTTTAAAGACATAAAGACATAAAGACATGAAAGAAAAGTGCAACAAAGAGCCTCTTGGGCCCATCCGAGGTTGCACCCCCCCCCCCACCAGTCTCGCCCCTTCAAATCACCTTACTCTACCTGCATAAAAGAAGGCTAATCCCACGAGTATTTATGAACTAATCCCTTCTCTGTAAAGTATTTATCTAATCTAATTTTGAAGGAAGCAAGTGTCACTGCATCAGCGACATCCCCTGGTAGCATATTCCAATGTCCTACAACCCTTCTACTGAAAAATGACTGTCGTAGCCTAGTCCTACTTTGTTTCATAATGAGTTTATGCTGATGACCTCTACCTCGATTTTCCCTATTGAACTCAAACATACCCTTTAAATATCCAGAATGCTGACTATTTACAAATTTGAAGACTTCAATTAGATCTCCTCTTAGCCTTCTATATCTAAGTGAAAACATACCCAATTTCTTTAATCTATCTTCATAAGGTAAACTACCAAGACAATTAACCATTTTTGTTGCCCTTTTTCCCTTTTTTGAACTCTTTCTAACAACCAGCAATCTTTCTCATATGTTGGAGACCAGGTTTGTACACAATACTCCAAATGTGGTCTAACGTATGCACAATACAGTTTTGTTATTACCTTTTCACTCTTGTAGGAAACATTTCTGTTAATGGCCCCTAGCATTCTAAGTGCCTTTTTCCTAGCTTCTACAACCTGGTCTGACGCTGATAGTCTATTGTTTACCCACGACACCTAAATCCCTTTCCTTTTCAATCTGCTCCATTTTCTGCCCACCCATTTCATACCTATGTTTACTGCTAACCCGTCCAGCGTGCATAATCTTACATATACTCAAATTTAATTTCATCTGCCATGCTTCAGACCACTCAACTAGCTTGTCCAGATCTGATTGAAAAACATCCTGATCATGTTTTCCTCTAATTTTTGAAAAGTTTCGACGATCCATTCCGTTTTGAAAAGTTTCGACGATCCATTCCTTAACTACACAACTTTTACATGCGATTTTTGGCTAGAAATGTCCCTCATAATTTAGTAATATGTTGGTAAGAATAAAATATGTTGACGAAATTGCGGTTTGGTAGTAATGAGCAAAATAAGTGTTAAGGATTACACTGGTCAACCGGCCTGCCCTTAAGGTGCTGTCACCTCTCGGCGCCGCCGCACTGTGTCCGTGCCGGCCGCCGTTGATAGGTGACAGCACCCTACGGGCAGGCCGGTTGACCAGACGTAATCCGTAACACTTATTTGCTTATTACCACCAAACGGCAATTTTGTCAACATATTTCATTCCTATCAACACATGACAAAATTATCAGGAACATTTCTAGCCAAAAATCGCATGTAAAAGTTGGGTAGTTTATTATGTAAAAATGTATACAACTGAAAGTTGTACACTTTCAGAATCTTTCAGAAACTTGTCATCGCAATATTCCTTCGTGAAAACGGCTATTATTCAGAATATATTCAGAGCTCTAGTCACTATAATAACTGCAGTCTGCCGTCACTTTCAATACTGCCATACTGATTAGCGAGTTGCTCCTGGACCAGCTCCTGTCACAGGTATTGCATAATGGTGGCACGAGTATGACTGTCTGCAGAAGCTCAAGGCTCTGATCAGGCACGTAGCCAGGATTTCGTCCAGGGGAGGGCGGCGCCTCGAAAGGCCCCTTCCCGAGCGTTGAAAGGGCCCCTTCCCAAGCGTTGAAAGGCCCCCCCTAAAAAAAAACGCATGAAAAGGCACGTTACAAGGCTGGAAATGCAGTATGGCAGGTATGGCATGGGCCATACCAACGTTTAGGAGCTGGAGTTAGCAAACTGCCACATCAACTTTGGAACCAGCGACACGAATTTGGAATCAGCTATACCAACTTGGAATATTTTTTAAGCTCAAGACCTGGAACTCTTAAACAAATTGCGCCGCGGAGCGGCGCGGAAAATTTTGAGTATTATGCCCTGGGTTGCTTTCTCATCAATGCGTCGCATTGCGTATGGTGCGGACCTCTAAAATTGCTATATTGTGCGTTTAAAAGTGCGGGGAAAAGGTGCTAAAATGAACTATTTTGCCCAATAATATAGGAAAGTAGCAACATAACACATAAATGCGCCGAGAAACTGACCGATTTTTTTTCCTAACCCGCATATAATAGAATTTGTAGTTAAATTGCGCCGCGGAGCGGCGCGAAATTTTTTAGTTTGATTCCCTGTACAACTGTATTCTTACTGTTTAAAAGGCCCAAGGTCCCTTCAGATCGTCTAGGGGCCCCTCTGACCTTTTCTACGCTCTTCCGACCTGTTCAGAGACTCATCTGGGATCGGCGAAGCGAAAAGACATGATGTGGAGTGGGTGATATATATATATATATATATATATATAATACAAAGAGGGCTTACTCTGCAGGAAAAAATAAAATCGGATCTTTCGGGTATATTGTAGCACCCTGACGAAGGGTGTTACAATATACGCGAAAGCTCCGCTTTTAATATTTGTATTGTGGAGTAAGTCCTCTTTGTATTTAATCTGCATCTGCGATCTCTACGTGTTTTGACCCTTCCGGTCTCACCAGAGACTCCTCTGACCTTCCAAGAAGCCCCTCTTGTGTGTCAAGGGGCCCATTCGGCCTGTTCAGAGGTCCTTCCGACCTCGCCAGGGACTGCACTGGCTGCTTTGTCGCCCTGCCGACATGGTCAGGGGCAGGGGCGGCGGATTGCGGGGCGCAGGGTACCCCCCCCCCCCCTCAAATGAAAATCCTGGGGAGGGGAAGGGTCATGTTGCCCCAGATTGAGCAGGCTAAAATCTGGGGGGGGGGGGGCAAAACTACCCTTTGCCCCCAGGATTTTCGAACTACCGTTTGCCCCCGCAATCAGCCGCCCCTGCTCAAGGGCCCCTCCAACCTGCACAGGGGCCCCTCCAGTCTGGCTAGGAACTCATCCGGCATGTTCAAGGACCCTTCCGACCGGCCCAGGGACCCTTTCGGTCTAGCCAGGGGTCCCTCTGACTTGCCCAGGAGCCCCCTCCGATCGGCCCAGCGACTCTTCTCGTCGGCCTGCGCTGGCTGGTATATATATATATATATATATATATATATATATATATATATATATATATATATATATATATATATATATATATATATATATATATATATATATATATATATATATATATATATATATATATATATATATATATATATATATATATATATATATATATATATATATATATATATATATATATATATATATATATATATATATATATATATATATATATATATATATATATATATATATATATATATATATATATATATATATATATATATATATATATATATATATATATATATATATATATATATATATATATATATATATATATATATATATATATATATATATATATATATATATATATATATATATATATATATATATATATATATATATATATATATATATATATATATATATATATATATATATATATATATATATATATATATATATATATATATATATATATATATATATATATATATATATATATATATATATATATATATATATATATATATATATATATATATATATATATATATATATATATATATATATATATATATATATATATATATATATATATATATATATATATATATATATATATATATATATATATATATATATATATATATATATATATATATATATATATATATATATATATATATATATATATATATATATATATATATATATATATATATATATATATATATATATATATATATATATATATATATATATATATATATATATATATATATATATATATATATATATATATATATATATATATATATATATATATATATATATATATATATATATATATATATATATATATATATATATATATATATATATATATATATATATATATATATATATATATATATATATATATATATATATATATATATATATATATATATATATATATATATATATATATATATATATATATATATATATATATATATATATATATATATATATATATATATATATATATATATATATATATATATATATATATATATATATATATATATATATATATATATATATATATATATATATATATATATATATATATATATATATATATATATATATATATATATATATATATATATATATATATATATATATATATATATATATATATATATATATATATATATATATATATATATATATATATATATATATATATATATATATATATATATATATATATATATATATAATATATATATATATATATATATATATATATATATATATATATATATATATATATATATATATATATATATATATATATATATATATAAATATATATATTATATATAT
>JAXIVJ010016017.1:0-15000 GCA_036785665.1 Chirona hameri
ATCCCACCTTTAACATTATATTTGAGTTGAGATAGCCATTTTGATGGCCTGACATTGAAATTCAAGTATGCTAGCAGTTGAAACAAACACAATGATCTAATCAAAAAGATATTCTAGTACTGATATTCTAGTTTCACCGCTGTCAATGAAAAGCCATATTTTTCTGATATATTGGGTGAAGCATGTGGTTTGACAACACGCACAACCTGGATCCGGGAAATTACATAAGTTATGTTTAGCATCGCTACCCCAGTGTCAAGCTCAGATGTTTTAAATTGCCTCGTTAGGAGCCAGCTTGAAAATGATAACGTATTAACTAAACGGACGAACAAAACTTCCCTGCGTCATACACTCGATGCAATTTAATATATTTGTAAAATATCAGTGCTCTATATTGAGCGCACGCTTTTCAATTAAATTCAAATATTCACACAAGATAAAAATAACGAAATTTTGGACCGCCTTATACGTTCGACCATTCTTTCTTGGGAGACCTCTTTGAGCATATCGTACATTCATAATGGTTTCGTCAATGCGTGGGATATAAAGGAAAGTTTCGATGAATGCAAATAATGTTTCTAAATTTCCTAACGTTAGTCTGCCAAATTATTTGACGTCATAAGAATGGTACGTCGTTTTGTTTGTGTCTTCAGCATCGTAATTAAATTAATATAAATAAAAACAATGAAAACGTTTCAGTCGCACGTCTACATCATCTTCAACGAAGGGTGCAGTATCGTAAAATATATCAGTTTCCGATATCTATGGTGGGTTTTCGACCCCACTTTCGAGATAACAAGCAGATGGATCAGGTGCGTATACCGCACCGCGAACAAATGTATCGCTCGGCTTGCTAGCATTGCCAAGTAGTTCCCACTGCTCGTCCGTTCTGCCCCGAGTGAGCGGACAGGAGGAGGGGGCAGTGGAGGAGGAGGCGGCTCAGACAGCCAGTGTGACACGAGGCCCGGAGACGGGCGGTGGATCGGCACAGGGCCACTGCAGGGCTCAGAGGGCGGCGGCCGGTCGCGCTGTGGCCAGCAATATGGTACCACTGAGCGGCCAAGTGGCAGCACTGAGCGGCCAGGTGGCAGCACTGAGCGTCCCGCCGCCGCCAGGGGCCGTGTGCCGGCCGGACCGCGCTGAGCTGCTGAGCCGGACCTCGGCGCTGAGCTGCTGAGCCGAGCTGGACGACAGACAACACCGCCACGAGGCAGTAACGGTCTGGACACAGGGTCAGAGGAGACACCATCACACCATGGCCACAGGTGCGGTCAGAGGATACACCATCATACCATGGCCACAGGTACGGTCAGAGGATACACCATCACACCATGGCCACAGGTGCGACAGGGTCAGAGGAAACACCATCACACCATGGCCACAGGTGCGGCAGGGTCAGAGGAGACAGCCTCATACCATGGCCACAGGTGTGGCAGGGTCAGGGGAGACAGCATCACACCATGGCCACAGGTGCGACAAGGTCAGAGGAGACAGCATCACACCGTGACCACAGGTGAGGCAGGGTCAGAGGAGACAGCATCACAACATGGCCACAGATGCGGCAGGGTCAGAGGAGACAGCATCACACCATGGCCACAGGTGAGGCAGGGTCAGAGGAGACAGCATCACACCATGGCCACAGGTGAGGCAGGGTCAGGGGAGACACCATCACACCATGGCCACAGGTGCGGCAGGGTCAGGGGAGACAGCATCACACCATGACCACAGGTGAGGCAGGGTCAGAGGAGACACCATCACAACATGGCCACAGGTGCGGCAGGGTCAGAGGAGACAGCCTCACACCATGGCCACAGGTGAGGCAGGGTCAGAGAAGACACCATCACACCATGGCCACAGGTGAGGCAGGGTCAGAGGAGACACCATCACAACATGGCCACAGATGCGCAGGGTCAGAGGAGACAGCATCACACCGTGACCACAGATGCGGCAGGGTCAGAGGAGACAGCATCACACCGTGACCACAGGTGAGGCAGGGTCAGAGGAGACAGCATCACACCATGGCCACAGGTGAGGCAGGGTCAGAGGAGACACCATCACACCATGGCCACAGATGCGGCAGGGTCAGAGGAGACAGCCTCACACCATGGCCACAGGTGAGGCAGGGTCAGAGGAGACAGCATCACCCATGGCCACAGGTGAGGCAGGGTCAGAGGAGACACCATCACACCATGGCCACAGGTGAGGCAGGGTCAGAGGAGACAGCATCACACCATGGCCACAGGTGCGGCAGGGTCAGAGGAGACACCATCACACCATGGCCACAGGTGAGGCAGGGTCAGAGGAGACAGCATCACACCATGGCCACAGGTGAGGCAGGGTCAGAGGAGACAGCAATCACACCATGGCCACAGGTGCGACAAGGTCAGAGGAGACAGCATCACACCATGGCCACAGATGCGGCAGGGTCAGAGGAGACACCATCACACCATGGCACAGATGCGGCAGGGTCAGAGGAGACAGCATCACACCATGGCCACAGGTGAGGCAGGGTCAGAGGAGACAGCATCACACCATGGCCACAGGTGAGGCAGGGTCAGAGGAGATAGCATCACACCATGGCCACAGGTGCGGCAGGGTCAGAGGAGACAGCATCACACCATGACCACAGGTGAGGCAGGGTCAGAGGAGACAGCATCACACCATGGCCACAGGTGAGGCAGGGTCAGAGGAGACACCATCACACCATGACCACAGGTGCGGCAGGGTCAGAGGAGACAGCATCACACCATGACCACAGGTGAGGCAGGGTCAGAGGAGACACCATCACACCATGGCCACAGGTGAGGCAGGGTCAGAGGAGACAGCATCACACCATGACCACAGGTGAGGCAGGGTCAGAGGAGACAGCATCACACCATGGCCACAGGTGAGGCAGGGTCAGAGGAGACACCATCACACCATGACCACAGGTGCGGCAGGGTCAGAGGAGACAGCATCACACCATGCCACAGGTGAGGCAGGGTCAGAGGAGACACCATCACACCATGGCCACAGGTGAGGCAGGTCAGAGGAGACACCATCACACCATGGCCACAGGTGAGGCAGGGTCAGAGGAGACACCATCACACCATGGCCACAGGTGAGGCAGGGTCAGAGGAGACACCATCACACCATGACCACAGGTGAGGCAGGGTCAGAGGAGACAGCATCACACCATGACCACAGGTGAGGCAGGGTCAGAGGAGACACCATCACACCATGGCTACAGGTGAGGCAGGGTCAGAGGAGACAGCATCACACCATGACCACAGGTGAGGCAGGGTCAGAGGAGACACCATCACACCATGGCCACAGGTGCGGCAGGGTCAGAGGAGACAGCCTCACACCATGGCCACAGGTGCGGCAGGGTCAGAGGAGACAGCCTCATACCATGGCCACAGGTGCGGCAGGGTCAGAGGAAACACCATCACACCATGGCCACAGGTGCGGCAGGGTCAGAGGAGACACCATCACACCATGGCCACAGGTGAGGCAGGGTCAGAGGAGACAGCATCACACCATGGCTACAGGTGAGGCAGGGTCAGAGGAGACAGCATCACACCATGACCACAGGTGAGGCAGGGTCAGAGGAGACACCATCACACCATGGCCACAGGTGCGGCAGGGTCAGAGGAGACAGCCTCACACCGTGACCACAGGTGAGGCAGGGTCAGAGGAGACACCATCACAACATGGCCACAGGTGAGGCAGGGTCAGGGGAGACACCATCACACCATGGCCACAGGTGCGGCAGGGTCAGAGGAGACACCATCACACCATGGCCACAGGTGAGGCAGGGTCAGAGGAGACAGCATCACACCATGGCTACAGGTGAGGCAGGGTCAGAGGAGACACCATCACACCATGACCACAGGTGAGGCAGGGTCAGAGGAGACAGCATCACACCATGACCACAGGTGAGGCAGGGTCAGAGGAGACACCATCACACCATGACCACAGGTGAGGCAGGGTCAGAGGAGACACCATCACACCATGACCACAGGTGCGGCAGGGTCAGAGGAGACAGCATCACACCGTGACCACAGGTGAGGCAGGGTCAGAGGAGACACCATCACAACATGGCCACAGGTGAGGCAGGGTCAGGGGAGACACCATCACACCATGACCACAGGTGAGGCAGGGTCAGGGGAGACAGCATCACACCATGACCACAGGTGAGGCAGGGTCAGAGGAGACACCATCACACCATGGCTACAGGTGAGGCAGGGTCAGAGGAGACACCATCACATCATGGCCACAGATGCGGCAGGGTCAGAGGAGACACCATCACACCATGGCTACAGGTGAGGCAGGGTCAGAGGAGACACCATCACACCATGACCACAGGTGCGGCAGGGTCAGAGGAGACACCATCACACCATGACCACAGGTGAGGCAGGGTCAGAGGAGACACCATCACAACATGGCCACAGGTGAGGAAGGGTCAGGGGAGACACCATCACACCATGGCCACAGGTGAGGCAGGGTCAGAGGAGACAGCCTCAACACCATGACCACAGGTGAGGCAGGGTCAGAGGAGACAGCATCACACCATGGCCACAGGTGAGGCAGGGTCAGAGGAGACAGCCTCATACCATGGCCACAGGTGAGGCAGGGTCAGAGGAGACACCATCACACCATGGCCACAGGTGAGGCAGGGTCAGAGGAGACAGCATCACACCATGGCCACAGGTGAGGCAGGGTCAGAGGAGACAGCATCACACCATGGCCACAGGTGAGGCAGGGTCAGAGGAGACACCATCACACCATGGCCACAGGTTCGGCAGGGTCAGAGGAGACAGCATCACAACATGACCAAGGTGCGGCAGGGTCAGGGGAGACAGCATCACACCATGGCCACAGGTGCGGCAGGGTCAGGGGAGACAGCATCACACCATGGCCACAGGTGAGGCAGGGTCAGAGGAGACACCATCACACCATGGCCACAGGTGCGGTCAGAGGATACACCATCATACCATGGCCACAGGTACGGTCAGAGGATACACCATCATACCATGGCCACAGGTGCGGCAGGGTCAGAGGAAACACCATCACACCATGGCCACAGGTGCGGCAGGGTCAGAGGAAACACCATCACACCATGGCCACAGGTGCGGCAGGGTCAGAGGAGACACCATCACACCATGACCACAGGTGAGGCAGGGTCAGAGGAGACAGCATCACACCATGGCCACAGGTGAGGCAGGGTCAGAGGAGACAGCATCACACCATGACCACAGGTGAGGCAGGGTCAGAGGAGACAGCATCACACCATGACCACAGGTGCGGCAGGGTCAGAGGAGACACCATCACACCATGACCACAGGTGCGGCAGGGTCAGAGGAGACAGCATCACACCATGACCACAGGTGAGGCAGGGTCAGAGGGGACAGCATCACACCATGGCCACAGGTGAGGCAGGGTCAGAGGAGACAGCATCACACCATGACCACAGGTGAGGCAGGGTCAGAGGAGACAGCATCACACCATGGCCACAGGTGAGGCAGGGTCAGAGGAGACAGCATCACACCATGACCACAGGTGAGGCAGGGTCAGAGGAGACAGCATCACACCATGACCACAGGTGCGGCAGGGTCAGAGGAGACACCATCACACCATGACCACAGGTGAGGCAGGGTCAGAGGAAACACCATCACACCATGGTCACAGGTGAGGCAGGGTCAGAGGAGACAGCATCACACCATGGCCACAGGTGAGGCAGGGTCAGAGGAGACAGCATCACACCATGACCACAGGTGAGGCAGGGTCAGAGGAGACACCATCACACCATGACCACAGGTGAGGCAGGGTCAGAGGAGACAGCATCACACCATGGCCACAGGTGAGGCAGGGTCAGAGGAGACACCATCACACCATGACCACAGGTGAGGCAGGGTCAGAGGAGACAGCATCACACCATGACCACAGGTGCGGCAGGGTCAGAGGAGACACCATCACACCATGACCACAGGTGAGGCAGGGTCAGAGGAGACAGCATCACACCATGGCCACAGGTGCGGCAGGGTCAGAGGAGACACCATCACACCATGACCACAGGTGCGGCAGGGTCAGAGGAGACATCATCACACCATGACCACAGGTGAGGCAGGGTCAGAGGAGACACCATCACACCATGACCACAGGTGCGGCAGGGTCAGAGGAGACACCATCACACCATGGCCACAGGTGAGGCAGGGTCAGAGGAGACAGCATCACACCATGACCACAGGTGAGGCAGGGTCAGAGGAGACACCATCACACCATGACCACAGGTGCGGCAGGGTCAGAGGAGACAGCATCACACCATGGCCACAGGTGCGGCAGGGTCAGAGGAGACAGCATCACACCATGGCCACAGGTGAGGCAGGGTCAGAGGAGACAGCATCACACCATGACCACAGGTGAGGCAGGGTCAGAGGAGACACCATCACACCATGACCACAGGTGAGGCAGGGTCAGAGGAGACACCATCACACCATGGCCCACAGGTGAGGCAGGGTCAGGGGAGACACCATCACACCATGACCACAGGTGCGGCAGGGTCAGAGGAGACATCATCACACCATGACCACAGGTGAGGCAGGGTCAGAGGAGACACCATCACACCATGACCACAGGTGCGGCAGGGTCAGAGGAGACACCATCACACCATGGCCACAGGTGAGGCAGGGTCAGAGGAGACAGCATCACACCATGACCACAGGTGAGGCAGGGTCAGAGGAGACACCATCACACCATGACCACAGGTGAGGCAGGGTCAGGGGAGACACCATCACACCATGGCCACAGGTGAGGCAGGGTCAGAGGAGACACCATCACACCATGACCACAGGTGAGGCAGGGTCAGAGGAGACACCATCACACCA
This sequence comes from Chirona hameri, assembly GCA_036785665.1. NCBI lineage: Eukaryota > Metazoa > Arthropoda > Thecostraca > Balanomorpha > Balanidae > Chirona > Chirona hameri. Next base: position 6,867 of record JAXIVJ010016017.1, read on the forward strand.
TGACCACAGGTGCGGCAGGGTCAGAGGAGACAGCATCACACCATGACCACAGGTGAGGCAGGGTCAGAGGAGACACCATCACACCATGGCTACAGGTGAGGCAGGGTCAGAGGAGACACCATCACACCATGACCACAGGTGCGGCAGGGTCAGAGGAGACACCATCACACCATGACCACAGGTGCGGCAGGGTCAGAGGAGACACCATCACACCATGACCACAGGTTCGGCAGGGTCAGAGGAGACAGCATCACACCATGGCCACAGGTGAGGCAGGGTCAGAGGAGACACCATCACACCATGACCACAGGTGAGGCAGGGTCAGAGGAGACACCATCACACCATGGCCACAGGTGAGGCAGGGTCAGAGGAGACACCATCACACCATGACCACAGGTGCGGCAGGGTCAGAGGAGACACCATCACACCATGACCACAGGTGAGGCGCAGTGTCACCCACACACCGACGTAACGCTGACGATAGGCCGGTGACCAACAGCTCGGTCAAGCCCGGCTCCGTCACTGGCTCTAACATGACGAGTGTGAGGTGGAATGTGATGGGGACATGCAGTCATAACAACAGTCAGTACATGTTTTGATCCCTAACGATTGTCATAACAATTACATGAAATGTTATCTTACATGAGCGGTGTCTCTAATGTGTTCGGTTCGTAACACAAAGATGCATTCCAGCACATCACCACGTTACCGTGACTTAACATAACCATCGTGCATCCCCTCACACACATGAGCCCATTATCCTAACAAACCCGACACCGCAATTGGCCGTTCCCTCTCAACGGCCATCTACGCAGTGTGTGCAGCAACAACGCCACACACCACGTCCAACACGAAACAAGGGAGATCTGCCATCTCCCGACCACATGTCGTCCCATAGCCACATCGAGCCACAAAGTCCCCCCACGACAATTAACCCCGCTACATTAGGCTCTCTCGCCGCCGTCAGATCCACACCACTTCATGCTGCACCACTCTCTCCGTGCCACTGTCCCTGAAGAACACGCCGGCGCCTCGTTTGACGCTCTCGCTCAGCTCCAGTCGCTCGAGGCGCTCCAGGAGGCCGTCCAGACTGCGCGCCGCCAGCAGCGGCCGCGGCTCGTCGTCCGGCCCCCCGGCGCGGCCTCAGCTGGCCTCGGGCGCTGACGGCAGGCCGTTGGCGACGCCGGCGGTGGCGGACGGCACCGACGCCACGGCCGCCGTCAGCTGGCTGAGGTGCGAGGTGGCCGTCGGCAGCTGGCGAGACCGGGTGAAGCGCATCGAACGGCTGGCGCAGCTCTGAGGGGTAGAGGCATGGGGTCAGTGGAGCACCGGGGATGGGGAGGAGAGGAGGGCAGCGGAGGGCAGAGGAGGGCAGAGGAGGGCAGAGGAGGCACCGGATGGGGAGGGCAGAGGAGGGCAGAGGAGGCACCGGATGGGGAGGGCAGAGGATGGCAGAGGAGGGACCGGATGGGGAGGGCAGAGGAGGGCAGATCAGGGACCGGATGGGGAGGGCAGAGGAGGGCAGAGGAGGGACCGGATGGGGAGGCGATGAGGGCAGAGGAGGAACCGGATGGGGAGGGCAGAGGAGGGCAGAGGAGGCACCGGATGGGGAGGGCAGAGGATGGCAGAGGAGGACCCGGATGGGGAGGGCAGAGGATGGCAGAGGAGGGACTGGATGGGGAGGGCAGAGGAGGGCAGAGGAGGGACCGGATGGGGAGGGCAGAGGAGGGCAGAGGAGGGCAGAGGAGGGCAGAGGAGGGCAACGGAGGGCAGAGGAGTGCAGAGGAGGCACCGGATGGGGAGGGCAGAGGAGGACAGAGGAGGGCAGAGGAGGGACCGGATGGGGAGGGCAGAGGAGGCACCGGATGGGGAGGCGAGGAGGGCAGAGGAGGGACCGGATGGGGAGGGCAGAGGAAGGCAGAGGAGGGACCGGATGGGGAGGGCAGAGGAGGGCAGAGGAGGCACCGGATGGGGAGGGCAGAGGAGGCACCGGATGGGGAGGGCAGAGGAGGGCAGAGGAGGGACCAGATGGGGAGGGCAGAGGAGGGCAGAGGAGGCACCGGATGGGGAGGGCAGAGGAGGGCAGAGGAGGGACCGGATGGGGAGGGCAGAGGAGGGCAGAGGAGGCACCGGATGGGGAGGGCAGAGGAGGGCAGAGGAGGGACCGGATGGGGAGGGCAGAGGATGGCAGAGGAGGGACCGGATGGGGAGGGCAGAGGAGTGCAGAGGAGGGACCGGATGGGGAGGGCAGAGGATGGCAGAGGAGGGACCGGATGGGGAGGGCAGAGGAGGGCAGAGGAGGCACCGGATGGGGAGGGCAGAGGAGGGCAGAGGAGGGACCGGATGGGGAGGGAAGAGGAGGGCAGAGGAGGCACCGGATGGGGAGGCGAGGAGGGCAGAGGAGGGACCGGATGGGGAGGGCAGAGGAGGGCAGAGGAGGGCAGAGGAGGCACCGGATGGGGAGGGCAGAGGAGGGCAGAGGAGGGACCGGATGGGGAGGAGAGGAGGGCAGAGGAGGGACCGGATGGGGAGGGCAGAGGAGGGCAGAGGAGGCACCGGATGGGGAGGCGAGGAGGGCAGAGGAGGGACCGGATGGGGAGGGCAGAGGAGGGCAGAGGAGGGCAGAGGAGGCACCGGATGGGGAGGGCAGAGGAGGGCAGAGGAGGGACCGGATGGGGAGGCGAGAAGGGCAGAGGAGGCACCGGATGGGGAGAGCAGAGGAGGGCAGAGGAGAGACCGGATGGGGAGGGCAGATGAGGGCAGAGGAGGGACCGGATGGGGAGGAGAGGAGGGCAGAGGAGGGACCGGATGGGGAGGGCAGAGGAGGGCAGAGGAGGCACTGGATGGGGAGGCGAGGAGGGCAGAGGAGGGACCGGATGGGGAGGGCAGAGGAGGGCAGAGGAGGGCAGAGGAGGGCAGAGGAGGCACCGGATGAGGAGGGCAGAGGAGGGCAGAGTAGGGACCGGATGGGGAGGCGAGGAGGGCAGAGGAGGCACCGGATGGGGAGAGCAGAGGAGGGCAGAGGAGGGACCGGATGGGGAGGGCAGATGAGGGCAGAGGAGGGACCGGATGGGGAGGAGAGGAGGGCAGAGGAGGGACCGGATGGGGAGGAGAGGAGGGCAGAGGAGGGACCGGATGGGGAGGGCAGAGGAGGGCAGAGGAGGGCAGAGGAGGGCAGAGGAGGGCAGAGGAGGGCAGAGGAGGCACCGGATGGGGAGGCGAGGAGGACAGAGGAGGGACCGGATGGGGAGGGCAGAGGAGGGCAGAGGAGGGACCGGATGGGGAGGAGAGGAGGACAGAGGAGGGAACGGATGGGGAGGGCAGAGGAGGGCAGAGGAGGGCAGAGGAGGGCAGAGGAGGGCAGAGGAGGGCAGAGGAGGGACCGGATGGGGAGGGCAGAGGAGGGCAGAGGAGGTACCGCATGGGGAAGGAAGAGGATGGCAGAGGAGGCACCGGATGGTGAGGAGAGGAAGGCAGAGGAGGCACCGGATGGGGAGGGCAGAGGAGGGCAGAGGAGGGACCGGATGGGGAGGCGAGGAGGGCAGAGGAGGCACCGGATGGGGAGGGCAGAGGAGGGCAGAGGAGGGACCGGATGGGGAGGAGAGGAGGGCAGAGGAGGGACCGGGTGGGGAGGAGAGGAGGTAAGATGAGGAACCGGATGGGGAGGCGAGAAGGGCAGAGAAGGGACCGGATGGGATAGGGATGGGATAGGGATAGGATAGGGATAGGATAGGGATAGGATAGGGATAGGATAGGGATAGGATAGGGATAGGATAGGGATAGGATAGGGATGGGATAGGGATAGGGATAGGATAGGGATGGGATAGGGATGGGATAGGGATGGGATAGGGATGGGATAGGGATGGGATAGGGATGGGATAGGGATGGGATAGGGATGGGATAGGGATGGGATAGGGATGGGATAGGGATGGGATAGGGATGGGATAGGGATGGGATAGGGATAGGGATGGGATGGGATGGGATGGGATAGGGATGGGATAGGGATGGGATAGGGATGGGATAGGGATGGGATAGGGATGGGATAGGGATGGGATAGGGATGGGATAGGGATGGGATAGGGATGGGATAGGGATGGGATAGGGATGGGATAGGGATGGGATAGGGATGGGATAGGGATGGGATAGGGATGGGATAGGGATGGGATAGGGATGGGATAGGGATGGGATAGGGATGGGATAGGGACGGGATAGAGACGGGGTAGGGACGGGATAGGGACGGGATAGGGACGGGATAAGGACGGGATAAGGACGGGATAAGGACGGGATAAGGATGGGATAAGGATGGGATAAGGATGGGATAAGGATGGGATAAGGATGGGATAAGGATGGGATAAGGATTGGATAAGGATGGGATAAGGATGGGATAAGGATGGGATAAGGATGGGATAGAGATGGGACGTATGAGACAGGAATGGGACGGGACAAGGATGGGATTGCAAAGTGGACGGGAACGGGACAGGAACGTGACAGGAACGGGACAGGAACGTGACAGGAACGGGACATGAACGGGACAGGAACGGGACAGGAACGGGACAGGGACGAGGCAGGGACGAGGCAGGGACGGGACAGAGACGGGATAGAGACGGGACAGGAACGGGACAGGGACGGGACAGGAACGGGACAGGAACGGGACATGAACGGGACAGTAATGGGACAGGGACTGGACGGGACAGGGATGGATTAGGGACCCAACAGAGATGAGATAGAGAAGTAACATGGACGGGACGGGACAGATACGAGACGGAGACGGGACAGGGATGTGACATGGATGGGACAGGGATGGGATTATGACAGGACAGGGACATGAGGGGAAACTGGACGGTACTGGGGCGGTCTTGTCTTTTAGAGGTGCGGACCGGAAACAAGCTCAGACAAAAGTATCGGGGAAAAGAACGGGGAACAAGAAAAGAAGCAATGGGGTGGGCATTATGATATAAGAAGCTGTAAGTTGTAACAGAGACCAAGTGACAGGAATGCGAGTTCTCTGGGTCACATATGGGGAACAGATCAATATTGTATCGCTGGAGAACTGCAAGTGCACAATTACCGCAGGGTTTGTTAGTAAATCGATTACCAACTACATGAGGCATTTTTATTAATTAGACGAAAAACTGACCAGCGGCGATGTTTTGCCATTTCATACCAAAAATAGTATGTTCAATGGTATCTGTCTATTAGCGGGCTCCAAGTCAATTCTCCGAGAGAAAATATATTAAGAGTTTCTTCAAAATGGCATTCGTTAACTGATGTATATCAATCCAGTCCTTATCCGACGCGTGCCAGTTATTTTGTTTTGTTTAAAGGGATTAGGTTTCCGTCCTGAAAGGAAATGCACTCATTTGCAGTTGTATGAGCCTTAAACGCGTGTAACTGCCGGACTCCACTGCGCGCTTTTGCAATTTATCGCTTCACTCTTGCGTTTAATCAGGTCGACTTTGCGCTTTCTCACGTACAAAAAAAAACTTCGTGTAAATATACAGTGCAGACTCCACTGAACGAAATGAGAAAGTGAAGACAAGAAAAAGTGCATAATCGGTACGGCAAATCCCAAAATCAAAACGCAAAGTCGCAAAAGTGTAACTAGAAAACGCAGAATCGACACGCAGAAACAAAAAAAAATGAGAAAGGACGAAAAGAAGAAAATGTTTGATCAGTTGAAAGTTTTGTAGTTCGGTGTTTGTAGTTCACCTTTGTTCACTTCTGTAGTCACTTTTGTAGTTCGGTGTGCTCATCATGCCACCCTTCAAGTGATTTGTGGCTGTTTGCGCTCGCTCGTCTTTTCGTGGTATATTTTGAAAATCTGAATATGAGCGGCCCGACCCGACCCGACCCGACCCGACCCGACCCGACCCGACCCGACCCGACCCGACCCGACCCGACCCGACCCGACCCGACCCGACCCGACCCGACCCGACCCGACCCGACCCGGCCCGTGGCGACGCTTTTGAGAAGCTAATATATCTGCAACCGCACGTCCGATTGACAAGCGGACTTCTTTGTTGAGCAGCTCCATCCAACCTACCCTGTTTGAGACAAGTGCCGACTCACGTGGGTGACTACCATTGCGCGTGGCGCGTGCCGCGTGAGGGGTGTTGGAATTAAGTCCGATCGGGTCGGTCTAAGATTCGCTCGTAGCCATTAACCCGCGCCGTGCCGGGGGGTAGACCCCCCCTCCTAAGGTTTTTCGAGGATAGCGAAAAAACAGCAGCGCGCAGCTCCACTATTTTTGGTTCAGCTGTTGGGACATTAATTACCCATATAACGTATTTTTGTTTTACCTCGGGTCATGTCAGGTCAGGTCACCAGGCCAGGTCACGTGGCCCCACCTCCAAAAATATTTCCGGTCGTACCAAAACATCGAGTTCGTACTTACAGGATTTCATAGGAGCAATGGTACCTACCATTTGTGTATCTCGGATTTTATATATGGGTGACCTAATAGGATACGCATGATATCAGCCCAATTCCTTCTGGATCATGTTATTATAGGCCATTCTTTGTAATACCGGTTAAGTTCTGAGAAAATGACCTTAGTAATTTAGACATTTCAATAACGACATTTCAATAATTTATTTAGAGTTATCAATTCAAATTTTGACCATATATGACCTGAATTGACCTGAGCTTGACACTAACTTCACTATATGAGGTCAGATGGTAAAATGGCCTATCACTATCGAATTATACGTGTAAAATAACCCATAAAACATGTGGCGCATGACTCTCGAAAATATTATGCGCATAGTGACCTTTCGAGCCTCACCTTGACCTTGACCTTGCCAAAAAATATCACTTTAGCTTATGCAGGGTGTGTATTATATCTTTGGGACACTTTGGGTGATCATGGTCGCAATCAAAAGCTTTGGATGGAAAGTATGGCCCAAAAACTAAAATGCCTCGATTTTGATGTCAAAATTTCGAGTATGCTTTAGATGTGTCTCATTGAGAGCTTTCGAATGCCAGCTTGTACGTTGCGCTGCGATCATTGGTTCCGGAGATAACGAGGGGAAATATCCCCCCCCCCCGGCAATGGCGTTCGGCTGAGATCCCGGTCAAGCGCGAACCGGTACACTAGACACACTCCTTTTCACACTAAATAACGTACTAAAAACCGAAAAATAATTGGACTTATTAATAGGTTACTGAAGATGCACTGAAGTTGGAATATACAGGTTTTGAGATGTTAATGCATAGGCGAACCAGAAATCGAAGGAAAAAACTAAGATAAGTCGGCAAATAACTTGTTGGCGGATGTTAGTTGGCAAGGCTGTGCAGTTAGTTAGTTAGTAGGTTAGTCGGTTAGAAGTAACTGCCTATGTCGGTTATTGGACATACCAGGAGCACTTAGCTGTGTGTGTTCCTTCTTAAATCGTGCCAACGTAAGAGTGAACTTCCCTCAGTCGAGATAAAGGTGTCAGGGCCATGACTTGAACTGGCATGACAGTACCTATTAAATAAATGTGATGAAGAAATGTATGCAGAGAACCAGGGATGCGGAGCCGGAGCCGGAGCTCCGGAGCTGGCCCATTTTCCCTGGAGCCGGAGTCGAAGCCCTAAAAATGGCGGCTCCGGCTCCGAAAGAGGCTTACATAGTACCACGTTCCAGCAATCGTCGCAATCACCCAAAGCCCGGAAGAAATTATAATTGCGGCGCCCCTAAGCCCTAAAACATCTGCACCACCGAAACACATTGGAGCGTGTAAAAGTAGTAACGATGTGGAACATCATAAATAATTATCCCACAGCCGTCCATCATTATCATCTGCATCATTTATTTGTATTTCATATAGGCTATAGCACATACGTAAATACAGGAGTATTGAGGATGAGCGCAAAACGAATTTTCGCTTACATTGTAGCGCTTCTTCAAAGAAGATCAAACTTAAACTGTAACAGGGGGCGGCGGGATCGCCCCGGGCGCGGCCGGTACCCGCCCCTCCGACGTGCCGCCCGCAGCCCGCTGTTAAAGAATTTGGTGAGCTGGACCTGTCCGTCGTGCGCCGCCGCTGGACCAGCGCTGCCGAGAGCTGGATGACTGTTGACTAGGTGGCATTGGTGAAGCGGTGTGTATGATTAAGGAAAGATTGAACAATATATGCTAGTTTCGGATGAAG
>JAXIVJ010016017.1:22500-25000 GCA_036785665.1 Chirona hameri
GCGTATAAAAAACGACATGCTTAGACTAAATCAAGCCATTTTAGATGAAGAATTATTTTTGTTAATTTCGACGTCTGCGGGTGCCATGCGCTGTGATACCACCCCTATCGAACGCACTATAACAAAATCAAAAATGATTTGATGGTCTATCCAATGGGAAAACTCGATCTCAATCGGAGCAGTGGTTGCAAAGTTATTAGCTTCGAAAAGCGTCTGTATGGCGGTCCCGGGCCGGGTCCAAATGTAAATTTGTATAGTAATTTGACGAGAAACCTCACGGAGCTTCGGGCCCGCTCGGTTATCATTTTTGCCTCATTTGGTGACACAAATTTATGTGGAACGACTTCCTTATCTATCAAGCTCTGATCACCGACTCCAGGTCAAGTATAACGACGATTTAGGAAACGTGACAGATTGACCAAAGAATGGACATCCTCATGTACGGATTTTGACCACAATGGCGTGAAGGTAACGTGAGGAGTGAGACGAGGTGTGAAAGTTTTATCGCAATCCAAAACAGTGGTTCCAGAGATATTGCCTCCGGTATTGTGCAAGGGCATGGCACAAATCATCTTTGTCAAAGCCCATATCTCTGGATTTTATGACGCAATATATATTGTTATTGAGTTCATTAGAACGAGAATAAGCTATACGGCGACCTGGTCTACAGCATAGTAACCGTTAGTGTTTCGTTTGATAACATTGTATTTGTGAAATTGTATTTGATGGATAACCCTAGGCCATTGAAATCCACTTTTCACATATGCATTTTTTAAGAGTAATGCAATGAGTTTCAAAGCGGAATAAAATCATTGTTTTCTGCGAAATAAGTAAAATTTTGACATAATAGTTGCATACAAATTTGTATGAAAAAATTAGTGTTGAGCAGGTTGGTCAACTCAAAATTTGACCTCAGGTCAAGGTCAAGTGGTAACCCAAGTAGGTCATGTTGCAATATGGGAAGACGTACCTCAACGAGACAAACACATAGGTGTCCAGTTCACTTAGCTATCATCAATATGTCGAGAGTTATGACATGCAAACTGTTGGTGACCTCGGATGACCTCGGATGACCATGTAGGGGGTCAGTGAACAAAAATGGCAACTAGGTCATCAAGAATGGCTTATCATACATGATCCAAGAAGGCAATTAGACTGATATCTTGCAATCTGGAATAGGAAGCATTGAATATTTCCCATTGGCTTATGATGGGATGGTCACGAAATGGACCCGACATAGGTCGCTGATATAAAAAAACCAAGATATACGAAATATAGACACATATGACCTTATGAAATCCTGTAAGTGTAAACCGATCTTCTAAAAACTGTGACTGTGTACAACTACAAGTTTTTGGAAGTGGGGTCACGTGACTGGTCTGGTGACCTGACCTGAGATGACCCGAGGTATTTTTTACATAATGTGCGCAATCGATGCCCGAACAGCTGTGCCAAAAAACGGTGGCCTGCGCGCCGCGGTTTTTTTTTGTTATCCTCGAAAAACCTGAGGGGGTGGCTAAACCCCCCCCCAACCCCACGACACGCGCGGATTAACCCTCGCCCTACGGGAGCCTTTTCTTTCACATTCGCCTACGGGGGGGCTGACAGCCCCCCGTTAACTTCCAACCAGCAACTTAGAGCAATGCGGTAAGACCAGGCATGTGCCCTGTCATGAGAGGAATCTAACAGTATGCGATGTTTAGTTTAGTTCACACGGGTACCTTCCAGTCAAGTGAATGACCTCGGATTTACCACGTCAAGAACAGCGATTTTGCTCTTCATAAAACTCAAAATAAGAAATTGATAAGTGTAAATAAAAAGGCATGTTCCTAGACCAGTTTTGGCGCAGAAATACAAAAAAGTAATTATTTGTTCGTATCTTCTCCAACAAAAATGTAAAAAAAGTTATAAAAAATGGACGTCATTATTTCTTACACTTAGGAAGCCATCTCTCAGTCAATAATAGTATATTGCTTTGAAATTAGTATGAGTATTGTTTATACTCCGATTCTCTCAGATATATCCGGTTTCTAATATCATTTGAAAATGTTGTTTTGTGGGATTAAAAAGAAAGTTTTTTTTTAATTTTTGGGGTCAAAACCCAGATTTTGAAATCCGTGATTTGCCATTTAAAGGAGAATGCCATTTGTAGTTTTGGTGAATTGAGTTTGCAATTTGTTTTACAACTCTGTTTTCTACGATTATTTCAATATTTCTCATTTTTGGCTAACAACATGACCGTCCATCAAAACATATTTCTCCAAAATACTTAACAATTTCAAATAAATTTGTACAACCTACGTATAATTTTGTAACTCACTCTACCAAAAATGTCAGCAAGGATGCACTCCATGTGTCAAAGTTATTTAAAAAACTCAGGGGGGCCTGTCAAGGCCCCCCCCCCCCCTCGTAGGGCGAGGTTAATAGAACAAATGTTCCCGCTGACGAAAGTATATGCATCATATACGCAGGAATATGAAAGCTCTATCAGTAGCATTCG
>JAXIVJ010016018.1:5000-30027 GCA_036785665.1 Chirona hameri
GTTCATCACACTAGCAAAACACTGCCATTAACCATTTGCCCTGAACTCGCTTACAATATCACCAACCGTTCACACATGTCACGATGTCCCAGTATCTCGAGTATCACCAATGCTGCAACAATCGACATTGTTCCTGACCGTGATGAACGGTGACCACCTATCCCGAAATTTGTCGTTTTCTGCGACACTGCGAGCTATCGTTTTTTCCATGTCAAAGTTCCTTGTCAACATTGGCAATAATGCTTGGAACAATATCGCTGCATCTTGGTAGTGTTGATAAGCTATAAATTGTTTAGCTAACAAAATAATAAAGTTAATCACTTTTGAATATCTTGAGGAGCCAAAGAGTATCTCATGACATGTGAGTTCTACGCGGTCCCCAACTGTTAATTTTGTGTTCAATGCGATCTCTAGCTTTCGCCAAAACACTTTCACTTGTTCGCAGTAGAAGAAGTAATGTTCAATGGTCTCAACTTCACCACAATTATCGCAAAATGGATCATTTAGAACACTACGAAGACATAGGAATCTTCTAGTTGGAAAATATCTATGGATTATTTTATACTGCAGGCTTTGAAGCTTGGTCGATGATGTTACTTTAAATGATCTCTCATAAATTTTACTCCAATCACCACCGAAATCAACACCTTCTGATTCCCATCGTGTCTGCGCAGTCGGAATCGAGCACGGGACTAACAAGTCATAAAAGAAACTTGGTTTTAGCATCCTGATTAACAGCTCTGTGCCTTTTATATCGATACGTGGCTCTTGAACCCGTTCTGCCGCCGCCAAACGCTCAGTACCTATTAGCATCCTTTTCCACTTGCCTGGTATCGCCCTACACCAGCCGATGTATAGCAATGGATTTATGCGTATACCTACATTCTGTTCCACAAAATCCTGATATGTCAAAATATTGCCCTCGTTATCTGTAAAATCGTCAATTAATGCTACCTTCTCCTCAATATCCTCTTTGCATGACAGGGATCTCCCTTGCACGTGTACTGAGATATTATGCCACATTGGTTGTTGCCTAATTGCCCGGCCACTATCAGGCTCTTTTATTATGTCTAATGTCTTAAACCACGTCATCATTTCCTTATAGAACTGTGGAATGGTCCTATGCATGACCCACTGCTCATCCAATTTTATTTTGACCAAATTAACAATACGAATCCGCATCCGTTTTTGAAGTACTTTAACGAACGAAGTATCCTGTAAACGTATCAATCTTCCTATCCATGCGATCCTATTTGCGCGGTGTATGGTAATCACATCAGGTAACTTTAAACCACCCTTCTCTACTGACATTATGATGGTACGCTTAGCTACCTTTGGCGGACGTCCACGCCACACAAATTTCATGATGTGGCTCTGAATGGTCGCCAGCAACTTTTCCTCTATGCGATCTGCTGCCATTAAATAAACGAGTTGTGATACTAGGAGAGCTTTCGCTACCGTTATCTTCCCCTTTATAGTTAAATCACGTTGCTGCCATAGTTCCAGAGTCTTTTTTATTTTAGTTCCCACCACCTCCATATTGAACTGCTCACAACTTTCAATTGCACTGAACCATACCCCAAGAATCTTTATTTTGTTAACAGGCTCGCGACCGCAAACGAGCTGCAAACATCGCTTTTCCGTACCGAGCCACATACAATCACACTTGTCTAAGTTAAGCTGCAGTCCCGACATATCCCCGAATTCTTGCACTATGTCTATGGCTTGTTCCGCTGACGAGCTGTCTTTGACAAACAAAGTTGTGTCGTCACAATATTGCGATACCTTAAACGTGATACCTGAAACCTCAATACCCCGCACCGCTGCTGTTTCTCTGATTTTGATAGCCAAAATTTCCACAACTAGCGCGAACAACGGCGCAGATGCTGGACACCCCTGCTGAAGGCCCCGTGACGGCTTAAACCATTTAGACGTGTACCCATTGTTAATTATGGTCAACTCTGTGCTGTTATGCAGCAACTGGACCCAGCTTATAAACTTATCGCCAAAATTGCATTCTCTAAGAACGTCATACACGAACTCATGTTCTACAGTATTGAACGCGTTTTTAAAATCAAGTGCCATAAGAATTCCCTCAAGCTCATCTGCGTTGCAATAGTGTATTACGTCGGCTATAGTTCTCAGATTATTTCCAATATATCTGCCCCTAATTGATCCCGTCTGATCTGTATCAACCAGTAAATGTATAACCGACATCAATCTATTTGCAATAACTTTCGCTACTATCTTATAAATAATATCTAGCAGACATATTGCACGCTTGTTCCTTATGAGCTTCTGGTCACCTTTTTTGGGTAAAATTGTGAGAACACCCCTGCGTTGAGTTACGAAAAAAGTGCCCCTTTGCCTAGCCTGATTTACATAATCAACAACCATGCTCCCTAATTCACTCCAAAAGAAAAGAAAAAACTCTTTAGTAAATCCCGATACCGAGGCAGCCTTATTATTCATCATTTCTTTGAGAGCCTTCTCACATTCTTGACTGGATATCGTCCCCTCGCACCGTTCCTGATCAAATTGAGGTAAACGCGGACAGGCCCCTGATTGCAAAAAATTAGCCACCTGCGCCCGTATCCGAGTTCCATAAACTTGAGAAGCAAACATTTCTTCGTTATGTTTGCGACAGTACTCGAGAATGTGTTTGTTACCAGTAATATATTCCCCGTCCGGCCGCTGTAGAACATGCATATCTTTTTCTTTCATCCTACTTGCGTTCATTCTAAGAAAATATCTTGTGGGCTTTTCGCCGTGCTCGAGCCATCGCGCCCCGGAACGTAGCATGGCTATCTTACCCCGCTTTTCTTCCTTCTGGTCAAGCCTCTTTTTCAATATAATATATTCCTTCATGTTTTCCTCAGTCGGATTCCGCCCCACCTCCTGCTCCCATCTGTCTAGCTTATCGATAAGTATCTGCTCGTTATCTTTTCTCTGCCGCGTTCTCTGTCTAACTAACCTCAAGCTCTGCACTCGTATTTCACTAGTAAGCATCTCAATTTTTAAGCCGAGATCATTAACATCCTGATACATGCCTTGACAGTTTTTAGCTTTCGCCATCTCAATCCGTGCCCTATCCACGAATTCTGAGTCCTCTAACAGCGTATTATCAAATCGAAATAATCCTCTACCTTTATCACTACCATGTACTATCAGTTCAAGATTGACAAGACTATGATCACTATGAATACCTGGCTTTATCTCAATTCGCTTCAACACATTGCTAAGCACTAAATTTTGGCTTGCTAGCACGTAATCGATTCTTGACTGCTGAGATGGGTTGAATCTACGCCACGTATACTGACGTTTAGCTTTATAACGATCTCGCCAAACATCGACCAAGTTCAACTCCCTTGATAACGCCAGCAGTTCCTTGGCCGCTTGGGTTAATCGAAACCTATTTTGAGTGTCTAAATTAGACAAAAGCATATTTAAGTCACCGCACAATAGTAAATTCGGTTCACCGTCCATCAACACATCAAGTTCTTGTTTTACCTTACTTAACAATTCTACCTGCTGCTGTCCATGACTCTGAGTTGGAGCGTACACTGCACACAGTAATAGCTTAAACAACCTATAATTAAATTATAAGATCATTAACCTGCCGGTATCATCTGTATACAATGTTTTCACATCACACACACTAAGCAATGCCCTAGGCAAGAGAACGGCGACACCGCATTCACTCGTACTTGGACCGTGAGACAGTATAATTGGCGCACCCCACTCTGCCTGCCAAAACACACTATCCCGCGGAGCTGAGTGCGTCTCTTGTAACACGACAATATGTGTTGAATAATAATGATGCAAAAACCTAAAGATTGTTCTTCTTTTGATCATATTTCTGAGACCCCTTGCATTAAAGGTAATGATGTTTACATCAGGCATAACTCAGCGATCTACAAACAAACATAAGACCACACAAATAACATATTTCATCCGTATAAGGTTTTACCTAAACCTACCAAGGCATCAATAGTCGAGTTCATATGTGTCCATTTTAGCACAGTGTCTGCTATCGACTGCTCGAGAGGTGTGCCGTCTAGCATTTCGCCATGCAATGACTTCACATGACCTATCACGGCTACCGGCGCTGAACTCCGGTATACCACGGCACCAGGGTCGGGCAAACCGCTCAACACTCGCCGCGTAACACCCGCTCACACGTCTCTCTATTGTACACGTGAGTGTTTGCCCCGTGCTGCCTCATGCGTACATAAATGATACCATATTTCGTGTATACACTGTGGATGCGACCACGCCTTTTCTCTTCTCGGAGCTTAAGGTAGGCCGCAAACGCACCTGTCGTCAGCTTCTCATTGACGTACAGCTGATCGCTGCGGTCACGCGTCTGTCCGTTCTCGTTCTTCATCAGAGTCATCCTATTGTCATAGACCTTATCGCGAACACTCGCTTGACCACATCGTGTGAACTGGCAGACGACCTTCTTCCCCTTATCTACCCGATAGCACTGCACTATGTCGTCCTCCTTCACCTCCGTCTCTGGCATGAACTTGTGGAGCATTGTCCTTGTCGTTGCCGCCACATCCTCCTTCCATGGCTCTTCCCTCGGCGCCGCAGGAACTCCAGGTCCGTCGAAGGTCAGGTACGAGCAGTTGCTCTCCCTCCGCATCTCCTCCATATCTCCCTCTAGCGCCCATATGCGACTGTCCCTCTTGTCAACTGCGTCGTACAGGCAATTGATCGTTTCGGCCTGGTCGTTCACGTGCCTCTCGAGGTCGCCAACTCTCTGCTGCATAATGAGCAGCTCCTCTTTCAGGCTGTCCGTGGTCTTCTTAAATTGTGCTGTTAGCAGCGACGTCTGTTTTTGCAGCTCCTGCCGCAGCATGCGCTGGAACGCCGCCATCTGCTCGTCAGCGCAAGGCTCATCGACTTCTGACGCAGATGATCCACCACTGACGCTTACCGCACGCTGCCTCTTTGTTGGGCTGCCGTCGCGGTTCAGGTTGTCGATCATACTGCGTACATCGACTTGCCCAGGCCCATGCCGGCCGACCGCGCCGCTGACCCCGGCCGCGCTCCCCGCTTCAGGCGCCGGGCGAGCGCCGGCCGGCCGGACAGCCGGAGCCCGTCCGCGTCCAGGCGCAGGGCCGGGCAGCCCAGGCGACACTACCCCATCGCTGCGACCACGCTTACGCGTCTGCTTCGGCGGCATGCTCTTCAGCGTTAGTGTCCTGCAATTACCGCCACGTACACGCCGCTGGTCTTTGTTATCCAGCACTTACATCCTGAATCAGCCGGTGTGGACCGCTGATACGTTTAGGCCCGAACGTGTATCCCGGAAAAAAACACGCAGCCAGCCGCCGGCTTCGAACTCGGGTCTCTCAGGCGACGGACCAGCGCCAACTACACTACACCACATAGGACCTGGAACTGTCTGCCAGATTGTCACGTCCGATGCGGAGCTGGTCATTTAAACCTTCCGGGGAGCCGACTCCGTCATGGCCGCCGACACATCCTTCAAACGCAACACCGGCGCTAATAAACCTAAGCCGGGCGCGTACAATCCTGTTTGTCACTCAGTTTCTCCTAACCAGCATAAGGCCTGTGCTTCGTGCCGTCTTTGAAAGTAGTCACGACACCTACGGCGACTTAAATCCGTGTCTTATGGGGATGACATCCATAGTTACTAAATGTGATATTTCCTATCGATTGGTAGGTTTAAGGATTGACGTAGTTATAGGGTTTAACTCGCGCCGTGCCAGTGCTCGACACCACCTTCGCCGTGACGGGGGGGGGGGGGGGGCGTTTTGACGCCACTCCCCTCTAACTCGGTTTCTATGGGACGTAGACAAAAACCGAAAACACCGTTTGAAAGCTCGTCAAGATGCATTTTGAAACTATTTCAGGGATATTTTTTTAATTATTATTTCTATATTATACAGGGATTAGGACTTCGCTCACAGGATATATGATAGTGAATGTGCAATAAGACATTCACTTTTCAAATTCGCAACAAAAAAATTGTGGATTTTTCCCGAAAAAACAGTGTTTTTTTTAGGGTCAAAAACCCAAAATTTCGAAAATCTGAGATAGCCATTTTGAAGAGAATGTCATTTCCTTTCTTTTTACGTTTTTTTTTGTTCTATCCATTTGCATCAAGCTCGATTTTCTACGATTTGTCAAACATTTATCGTTTTTCCACCAAAATTGGCATGACATGACGTTATTAAAACGTTATTACCTCCGAGGGTACGACATCAATGTCACTGAAATTGAATGCGAAGACGTATAGTGTAATTGATGCGGCATAAAGTACTGAAACGTTCACGTTGATATCTATCATAGTTTTCAAGTTATTGAGAAAATCCGGGAGGAGCTGATTCTGCCCCCCCCCCCACTCCCCCTCCCATCGGGGCGTGGGTTAAGTGTCACCGGGCTGCTTGAGTTGCATCAGGTGCGCCGTTTCGTCTATCATTGAGAGAAAGGGACACATAAAAACTTCAAATTAAATCACTCGAGAGAAAAAAACGTTTTCATGAAGTTTTCTCCTAAGATCATTGTTTTTCACGTCCAGTGCAGGGAACGCGTGTTGGGGCATACTTGTATTGAATGCCCCCTCCCCCCCCCCCAGATTCCTGTGGGGGGAGGGCATTTGCCCCTGCTGCCCCCCACCCCCTGGATCCGCCAGTGGACCGGCTCAAGTGCAATTTTTCTATAAAACCGACACCCAGCCCAGACCGGCACAGCAGTACGCTGATGTACAGCAGTACGCTGATGTTACCCAGTCCAGCATGGAATTATAAAATAGTACATGAGGGCGGTATCGTATTTTTCGCGGAATCGAGGTTTCCCTGTTTATTTTTTTCTACCCGAGGCGCGAAAGCGCCGCGGGAAAAAAATAAACAGAAGACCGAGATTTCGTGGAAAATATAGCGCTCGAGTGTTCTATTTATTTTACTATTTGCCGTTTTTAGATAAACTCGTTCTTTTAAAATATATATGCTTTATGGCATTTTTCCAGAATATTTGGGATTCGATATGGATTCAAACGTCAATGAAAGCATTGAGGAATTTATAAATATACGTCTGGCTTATGTCTGGTATCGCTGAAATACCCTAGCGCCGAAAAGTGATACCACATTGCTTCCCGTTGGAAATTTCAGCGGGCCGAGAGCCAGAAACACGTGCTAATGTTGGAAACATACCCCGGCATATGGTAAATTTAGTTTTTTGTACTGGATAAAAGCGACGCATTTATATTTAACCCGCGCGACGCTGGGGTCTCCATCCGAACGTACGGCGCTGGGGGGGGGGGTAAATTTTACCCCCCCCCCCCTCGTATCTTCCGAACCAATAACCACAGCGAGATGCGCAAGGCGGGGATCGAAAGCTCTCAGTGAGAAGAATCTAACGCATGCCCGAAAATATTAACATAAGGTCACATGTAAGGTCACGGTCAGGTCAAGTGTCAAAATGTAAGTATTTGGGTTTTTGGGCTATACTTTCCATCCAAAGCCTTGTATTGCAACTATTATCTCACAAAGTGCTCCCAAATGTACAATGCATCTCCCACATAAGTAAAAGTGAAATTTTAAGCAAAGGTCAAGGTCAAGGTCAGGTCACAAAAGGTCACAAGTCTACGAAAGCCATGCGACACATGTTGTATGGGTTATTTTGCACGTATAATTCGATAGAAGCAGCCATTTTCCTGGCTTGACACCATATAATTGCCCTCAGGTCAAGGTCAGGTCACAATAAGGTCAAAATTTGAAATTTATTAATCTAAATAAACATTGCATGTTTCTAGACTAGTTTTGTCTTCGAAATACAGTGGTGGCATTTATTTGTCTGTATCTGGTCAGTAAAAGCCAAAAAACGCAATTTAAAACAATGACGTCATGAGTTACTTATTCTTAGAGTCATAAGTCAGTCAAAAATAAAGAAATTGCTTTCAAATTTGGTTTGAACATCGTTCATACTTGGTTCTCTAATATGTCTTCCGGTTTTTTGAAAATCTTAAAACAAAAAACTTTTGTGGAAATTCTTCCCCAAAAATCAGTTTTTTGCATTTTTGGGGGTCAAAAACCCAAAATTTTGAACATCTGAGATAGCCATATTAAAGACAATGTTATTTGCTTTCTTTTGACGCTTTTTATTTGCGATTTGCATTAACATGCTATTTTCTACGATTTGTCAAACATTTAACGTTTTTTCACCAAAAATGACATGACATGACGTCACTAAAACGTCATTATCTCGTCAAAATTCTCACGAATTTAAAAAAAATTGTAACACAAGATGTAGAATTGATGTACCATAAGGTACCGAAAGTTTCATTTTGATATCTGTCATAGTTTTCAAGTTATGGAGAAAATCCGGGAGGGGGGGTAAAATTTACCCCCCAGCGCCGCGCGGGTTAGGCAAGTACATTAGCCCGCGCCGTGCTGGGGGGTGTTTAGACCCCCCCCCCCCCCTCTCAAGGTTTTTCTAGGATAGCGGAAAGGGCGGCGCGCAGTGCCGCCGTTTTTGGCACAGCTGTTTGGGCATCAATTACCCACATTATGTAAAATTATTGACCTCTGGTCATCTCAGGTCAGGTCACCAAACCAGGTCACGTGACCCCACCTCCAAAAACGTTTGCTGTCGTACCAAAGTCGCAGTTCTTGGATGACCGGTTTCACACTTGCATGATTTCATAAGGTCATATATATCTACAATTCGCTTGTCTTGGATTTTGATATCAGTGACCTAAGGTCGGGTTAATTTCGTGACCTCCCCATTATAAGTCATTGGGGGAAATATTCGAATTCTTCCTGTTCTGAGGATACGCAAGATAGCAGTCCAATTCCTCCTGGATCATGTTATCATAGACCATTCTTGATGTCCTAGGTGCAATTGCTGGTCAATGACCCCTATATGGTCAGCCTAGGTCATCCGAGGTCACCAACATTTTTGTGTCAATAACTCCGACATAATGAGGATAGAGAAGTGACACCGCCCCTGTAGCTCAGTTGGGAGAGCGCCGGACTTCTGACCTCACCCGGTAGTGGCAGCCCGGGTTCGAGTCGCTTCGGCGCTCGCTATTTGCCCCTGACTGGGATGGCCTGTGGCCGGTGGCAGCGGCCGCGCTCAAGGTCAGGTGATGTCAGAGGGCGGGACGGACCGTGTCCAGGTATGTCGGGCCCGTACAACTTTCGCTTCTAAATTCTGCCGGACGCCAGGAATGGTTTGATCGGGAGGTGGGGTCAGGGCCTGCGCAACATGCTATGCTTAGCGTGAGACCTGACCTCGGAAATCCATCCATTCAAAAGGTTCTTCTTCATCCATTCAGGAGGCATTGGTGGGGCCCAAATGAACATTGGTAGGGCTTGGGTCCTACCAAGCCTATAGAATACGACGTCCCTGTAATGGTGCCAGTTTCACTTCTCTATCTTGATTTTGTCGAGAGTTATTGGCAAAAAGGTGTTGGTGACTTCGGATGACCTCATCTGAACCAGTAAGGGTCATTGAACAAAATTTGCACCTGGAACTTCAAGAATGGCCTATTATAACATGATCCAGAAGGAATTGGGCTGATATAATTCGTATCCTCAGAATAGGAAGCATTTGATTATTTCCCAATTGACTGATAATGGGGACGTCACGAAATTGACCCGACCCTAGGTCACCGATATACAAAATTGGAGATATACAACTGTAGGAACCATTGCCCTTTTGAACTCCTGTAAGTACGAAATCAATCGGGCAAAAACTGTGGCTGTGGTACCACCGGAAACATCCCCCCCCCCGCTCCGAGTGTCCGCCCAGCCTCCCCGGTACAGAGGAGGGTCCCGTCGAGTCTCCCAGGCGCAGAGGAGGTTCCGTCCAGGCTCCCCGGTACAGAGGAGGGACCTTCCAGCCTGCCCGGCACAGAGGAGGGGCTGTCCAGTCTCTCCAGCATAGAGGAGGTTCCGGCCAGCCTCCGCGGTACAGAGGAGGGTCCGTCCAGTCTCTCCAGCACAGAGGAAGGTGGGTCCAGCCTCTCCGGTACAGAAAAAGGGTCCGTCCAGCCCCCCCCCGATACAGCGGAGGGTCCGTCTAGTCTCCCCGGTACAGAGGAGGGTTCATCCAGCCTCCCCGGTACAGAGGGGGGTCCGTCCAGCCTCTCCAGCACAGAGGAGGGTGAGTCCGTCCAGCCTCCCCGGCAGGGAGGAGGGTCCGTCCAGTCTCCCCGGTACAGAGGAGGGTCCGTCCAGCCACTCCGGCACATAGGAGTTTCCGTCCAGCCTCCCCGGTACGGAGAGGGTCCGTCCAACCTCCCCGGCAAAGAGAAGGGTGGGACCATCCTATCCGGCACATAGGAGGGTCCGTTCAGCCTCCCCGGCACAAAGGAGGGTCCGTCCAGCCTCTCCAGCACAGAGGACGGTGGGTCCAGCCTTCCCGGTACAGAGAAGAGTCCGTCCAGTCTCACCGGTACGGAGGGGGTCCGTCCAGTGCCCCCGGCACAGAGGAGGGTCTGTCCAGCCTCCCCGGTACAGAGGAGGTTCCGTCCAGCCTCCACGGTACAGAGGGTCTTTCCAGCCTCCCCGGTACAGAATAGGGTCCGTCCAGCCTATCCAGCACAGAGGAGGGTGGGTCCAGCCTCCGTGGTACCGAGGAGGGTCTGCTCAGTCTCACCGGTACAGAGGAGGGTCCGTCCAGCCCCCCCGTACAGATGAGGGTCCTTCCAGTCTCCCCGGTACAGAGGAGGGTCCGTCCAGCCTCCCCGGTACAGAGGAGGGTCCGTCCAGCCTCCCCGGTACAGAGAAGGGGCCGCCCAGCCTCCCCGGTACAGAGGAGGGTCCGTCCAGCTCCGCCGTCCGAGGAGGGTCCAAGGATGGTCCGCCGGCCAGGCGGTCAGCGGTTTCGTTGCCGTCGAGGTCCGCGTGCTCGGTCACCCACTGTGGAGCGACTCCAATCCCGGCGGTTCTCGAGGACGGGCAGCAGCCACCACACCTCCGCGGCCAGGTCTTCTGACATGCTGGTCCCCACTCTAGTTTCTGCAGACCGGATCTGGAGTCGGTCAGGTGGCGGATTGATAAGACACGGCCCAGCTCCTCGCCCGGGAGGTCGACCACCAACTTCAGGTCCTCCCGCATCGTAACCAGCTCGCCTCGCAAACTGACCCCCCCCCCCCCCCCGGCGGGGCTCCTCGCGGTTTAGGCAGTTGAGGTGGATCAGCACGCTGGCTCCCCGCACAGCGCACTGGACGAGGCAAAGTCTTGTGCTTCAATATGCTCTTTGTGCTTCAATATCACGCCAGACCGTGTTGTCCTGACCCTATCCTTGACCCGTGCTCTCCCACAGGAACGTCGTCAATGGCTAATGAAAGGCGGCAGCAGGACGGCCTCACCTGTGGACGCGACTAAGTCACCCAAGTCCTACACCCTAGTCTGTCTTTCAAGTCTGTCGCTGTCACCCAAGTCCTACACCTTGATGACCAACAACTAGAGTGGGTGTCAACCACATAGTATTGGGTGGACAACTCAATGTGTTTGTGACTATAACGACGGAAATTTGTCACGACGGCAAATTCGTCGATGGACGATTATTTATGATTTTGACTGTGTTACCTGCAATAGCTTGATCTAATACATGCGTTATCGATGACGGAAATATGAATGGCATTGTCATATCGACATTACTTGTCTGAAAAAAACTTCTACCTTAGCAGGGTGTGTACTTTGCAAATATTATACTTTGTGCTCACTTCGAAGTGTTGTGAGCCGTACTGAACGATATAAAGTGATTATTAAAACTTCGCTCAATATCAAAGATGTTTATCTAACGAATCTGCCTGTGAACGGTAAATGTGACTGTGCTGTAACATGTGACTTATATGCTTTCAGAGCTCATAGATCACCTTGAGTGATTCCGATGACGGCGACCTGGTAGCGGCAAGTGGACCTGGCAGCGACAGGCGGACCTGGCAGTGACAGGCAGACCAGGCAGCGGCAGGCGGACCTGGCAGCGACAGGCGGACCTGGCAGCGACAGGTGGACCTGGTAGCGGCAGGCGGACATGGCAGTGGCAGGCAGACCTGGCAGCGGCAGGCGGACCTGGCAGCGGCAGGCGGACCTGGCAGCGACAGGCGGACATGGCAGCGGCAGGCAGACCTGGCAGCGGCAGGTGGACCTGACAGCGGTGGCTGCGACCTTGTAGCACTGGGTGCGACCTGGCAGCGGTGGCTGCGACCTTGTAGCGCCGGGTACGTCCTAGCAGCGGTGGCTGCAATCTGGCAGCGGTGGCTGCGACCTGGCAGCGGTAGCTGTGACCTGGCAGCGGTAGCTGCAACCTTGTAGCGCCGGTGCTACCTGGCAACGGTGGATGCGACCTTGTAACGCCGGGTGCGACATGGCAGCGGTGAATGCGACCTGGTGGCGGTAGCTGCCACCTTGTAGCGCCAAGTGCGACATAGCAGCGGTGGCTGCGACCTGGCAGCGGTGGCTGCGACCTGGCAGCGGTGGTTGCGACCTGGCAGCGGTAGTTGTGACCTTGTAACGCCGGGTGCAACATGGCAGCGGTAGCTGTGATCTGACCTCTCACTCGCAGACAGTGAATATACGTTTAATACATTATATCGTGAGTGTGCACTGTCTGCAGTGATGTTCCTTCGGACATATCTCGTGACTTTCACCCAGGTCCTCACCTCGACAATCAACAACTAGAGTTTGTGGCTAGCCACCTTGAGCTCCCCGCCCTACCCTTCTCTGTTTACCTTGCCCTGTGCTGCCTTCCCTGCCCTGCCTGCTTTACCCAGTACTACCTTACCCTGCCCTGGCCCGCTTGGTCTGCCCAACCTGAAGGGTGGGGTGCGGGTAGGTTGAAATCCGACAGAAATCCGACATGTATGATAGATCTGACAAGATCCTACAAGAAACACCGCAAGATTGTGATGTGTTTTAACGTGTTGTGACGTGTAGGACTAGGACTATGTAGGATACTTTTGCGATAATGTGCAAGCCATCCTGCAGGATCATGTAGGACCATCCATCACAAATTCGTGTACGAAAAGCGTATCAGAATCTTGCAGAAACGTGCAGGGTAAAAAAAAATCCTGCAGGACGCAGGATTTTTTTTTTACTTGCAGGAAAAATCAAAATGTTAAGCATTCGTTAGATTCAGATCGTTAATACTTTTCGATCGGCGCATGCTGCGTCCAAATAAAACATTGGTTTGGAATTGATACGCTTTTCCTAATTTTACCACTTTATATTTTTTACTCTTCAATATTTAGAAGACTCGAGAGTTTACTGCCCCGGCCGGTCAATAATCCCGGGCCGCCGCCCCGTAATGCAAATAAAGGTACATTCTTACTTGTGGATGGCTAAGCACAAATTATTTTCGGGAGATAGCTTAACCCACTATCTTGTGAAATTATTACCCAGTCTACCCTTGAATCATTAGCCTGTTAACCCATTGCCATTTTTTCGGGAGGTAACTTGACCCGCTAACCCGTTTACCCGGTAATCCAGGGGACAACTCAGAACTCAGAAACAGGTTTATTCCGACCCATTAAAAATCAGGTGCCCTGGGCCCCTATTAACCCGCACCGTACCGGGGATCGGGATTTCCCGCACAGTGCCAGGGGGTGGGGTGAACTCCCCTTCTAACTCGACTCCTACGGGGAGTAAGCGGAATCCAAAATCACCATTCGATAGCTCGTCAAAATTATGTCGAAACCATCAGCCATTTTTGTTGTCAGGCTCATCAAAGGTCAAATTTTCCAACTTAAGGATTTTGCTTCAGAAACCCCCAAATATCTCAGAAACTTATGATACATAGGAACAAACGAGAGAGAAAAAAATTGAAAGCTCTTGAAAAATGCAATCGCTAGGGTGTCCTCAAATTTAAGCTCAGGTCAATAGTTAAGTCTCCAGAGACCAGAGGTCATTAAAGGTCAAAAAGGTTATTATTGGCAAAACAGTTTTCGTTAATAACTTTGTATGTAATCAATATAGAGAAATAATGCTAACGGCATCGTATTTATCTCGTCAAGGCGCTTCAAATCATACAAATGACAAGTGGTTTATATCAAATACAAAGCTTCACCTCATGTCAAGGTCATACAAGGCCATATGCCAGTCTAGGTGGATCACAGTGCACATATCCGGAAGCGGCTTGACGAGAGTAACACAGTAGTAGCGGTCTCACGCAGAGTTCGCCATGGGCCGGGCTGGCCCTATGGGCCATGGGCCGGGCCTGGGCTGGGCCTCAACTTTAACCCTCGCCAGTGCAGAGGGGGGGGGGGGTGGATGCCCCCCCCCCCCCTCCCCCCCTCGGTTTTTTCGGCAATAACTCGCGTAAATATCAACCGATTACGATGAAACTTTCAGTACCCTACTTGTGAATAATTTGACAAATATTCCGAGATAAAAAAATCAGTTGTAGGTGTTGTGTTATGCTGTGCGCCCGATGAGCCGGGCAGTCCTGGCCAGCATGCAGGCCCGCCGTACACCCCTCTGACCCCGGCGGTGACCTATCACTGCCGCGGGCCGTGACCGCGCCCACCGAGGCGACCTGTGTCTGCACTGAGAGAGGGTAAATACAGTCACCACCGATCGTCCAGTGTGTGCAGAGGTGCCGGCAGCAGCAACAGACGCAACATGGCGCGGTCGGTAGGACCCCGGTAAAACCGCAACATGGCGCGGTCGGTATTCTGATACCGGGATCACAGCGGCGAGCAGCACCCGGCATGGCGGACGAGAAGACGGCGAGCGTGGCACTCCTTACACAGCTCCTGGCGCAGCAGATGCAGCTGATGCAGGAGGCTCAGCGGCAAGGCCAGCTACGAGAGGAGCGCCTGATAGCGCTGCTGGAGCGCATGGCGGCCGGGCTACCTGCCGTGGCCGGCGCCGAGGCGGCCGCCCCCGCCGCCGGCTCGCGTCCCGTCTACGGAGGCACTCACGCTCGCTACGCTCCGAGACTGCCAGCACCGTACCAGTACTAGCGAGGCCACAGCCGACCTAGGGATCGGCTACCCGAGGAGAGGTTCCCCCGCTGCGGTGGTGACGCACACTGGGGGGCGCCAAACTGCAGCGCCACCAGCCAGGCCTACCACTCCTGCGGCGAGATGGGACGCGCCGAGTCCGTCTGCCGCAGTCGCAGTGTGAACCGCCCCCGCCGCGCGGCGGCTGGCGTGGATCACTCCTACCGACGGATCGACGGGAACCTGCAGCTGCCTCCCATCGCTGAGAAGACGCAAGAAGCGTCAACACCGACTGCCAAGCAGCCTGCCGTAGTCGCAGCGAAAACAAAGACCGTCTGGAGTAGCAGAATACCCCACAGCATCAAGAGGTCGTCGCCACCGAGTGACGCTGCTCAGAAGAGGTCGTTAGGCCCAGGGCCACACCCACTGAAGCCAGCGTGGGACGACAAGGGCAGACGGTCTCCAGCACCTGTCGACTGCCCGACTCCAGACGAGGAAGAGGCGGAGAAGGACTCTACACATCAGGCGGGAAGCCTGATCGCCCGTCTCACCACCAGCGCCCCACCAGAGGCGGCTGAAGGCGCTCCGGTCCTGGACACGGCGCTGAAGAGCTGTCTGAGTCGACCGCAGGAGCCGATGGCTGGAGAAGCCACACCCACCCGAGTGTTCGAAGCTGTCTCTGCGGACTACTTCTCCTGGGCGGGTCGCGCGTACCTCGTATACGCCGATCATCTCTCCGGCTGGCCGTCCGTGTACCACCACCCCGGAGGAACGTCCTCACGGGACCTGGTCTCCGGACTCCGGAGCCTGTTCGCGGCCACAGGCGTCCCCAGCACGCTCCGGACAGATGGCGGGCCTCTGTTCACAGCCCGACACACACGTCACTTCCTACGGAGATGGGGAGTGACGCACCAGCTCTCCACCCCGCAGGCCGGCGTTAACGCGGCAGTTGCGGTGAAGGCCGTTAAGAGGCTGGTGCAGAAGCCGACGACAAGAGACTTCGATACCGAAGAGTTCGAGGAAGGTCTCCGAGAGCTGCGGAACACCCCGCGGGCGGGCGGCCGCTCGCCCGCCAGGTGCTCTACGGCCGCCCGCTGCGCTCGGCCGTGCCAGCGCACCACCGGGCGTTCGAAGACTTCTGGCAGCGCGCGGCAGAGGAGTGCGACAAGAGGGCAGCAGTCTTCAAATCGCAGACCATGGAGCGTTACGACGCGAGCGACCGCCCCGTCCAACCACTGCGCGTCAGCCAGCAAGTTCTTCTACAGGACCCCAAGACAAGACTTCTACAGGACCCTTTGGGACAGAGCAGGCGCCATCGTGGGCTTCGGGAGCAGGCGGGACTATCTAGTCCGACTGCCCAGCGGACGTACCTACTGGCGCAACCGCCAGTACCTCCGTCCCCTACGGCCGATGGCAGAGACGCTCTGTGAACTGGTCGGGCCCGGTATATAGATGTGTGATCGCGGCGCGATGTCACGTCTGTTTCGATATGTATCCGTTTTGTTTTAGTGACCGGCACTTAATTCTGTTAAGACGTGAGGTCGAGCCGTCTCCCCCACGTCTTGGAGGGAGGTGTTGTTATGCTGTGCGCCCGATGGGCCGGGCAGTCCTGGCCAGCATGCAGGCCCGCCGTACACCCCTCTGACCCCGGCGGTGACCTATCACTGCCGCGGGCCGTGACCGCGCCCACCGAGGCGACCTGTGTCTGCACTGAGAGAGGGTAAATACAGTCACCACCGATCGTCCAGTGTGTGCAGAGGTGCCGGCAGCAGCAACAGACGCAACAGTAGGTCGCATGACCCGTGACCTTTGACCTGTTTCTCAAGGTCATGTCAGGCGCAACTGGCGTCCGTAGTATTGATCTTTGTAACTTATGCAGTTTCATAGTGTTTGTTGTTCAGGAGCATATGCACAGGTGTTTCCAGGTAACAGTTGTGGTTTCCCTTGATATTGTGACCTCGATTGACCTTTTCAGATGTCAACCGAGGTCACTGACCTCCGATGACCTGATATTACTTTTTTGGCTTCTGGCAGTTTCTAGGACATTTTGTGACGCTGATTTCAAATATGGGATCCAATTTACATAATTATATGTTCTACTGGGGTCATGCGCCTCCACAGGTCAACCGAGGTCACTGATCTCAAATGACCTGACATGACCTGTCATGACCTTTTTGGAATTTGGCAGTTTATAGGACATTTTGTGACGCTGATTTCAAATTTGGCACCCATTTAGCATAATGAAACGCTCATTCGCGATTCTAGCTCGATTACATTCAATTTACACGCATTTACAATTGTGTTGAATTTTGGGTCATTGACATGACCTCAGAGGTCACCCAATAACCTAGGACCTTACAATCGGGTATCACTGGCTTTCTCTCGTGACAAGCAACACGCTCGTTTTTTTTAAATCGAAACTCTAGCTCATTTAGGGGCGAAACGCTAGGAGGGGGGAGGGGGGTGTACCAACCCAACTGCACGGTCACGCACTGATCGTACGCTGCATGGGCGAGGGTTAAGGAAATCACCGGGCTCTGGACGGGCCTGGGCTGATCATTTTGAAGTAATGCGGGCAAGCTCAGGTCAGCTTAAAAATATTTGAGCCAGCAGTTCACTTACACAGCAACACACTGTTGCTGTGGCTGTGTTTTTTTTTTTGTTAGCATAGTTAGCATTGTTTCACATTTATAGTATACAAGTAAATATGCTATGATAATTATTGCAAATTTTGTGAAAATAATTATATGCTTAATCTGAACGGGCCGGAGGGCCTGGGCCTCAATATTATTCATTTGACCGGGCCTGGTCCGGGCCTGGGCTTGGTGTGCAAGGGCCTGAGCCGGGCCGGGCTGGGGGTTGGTGGGCCCGTGGCGAACACTGGTTTCACATATGTAGCTATCTTGATTCGATCAAAAGTTATTGATAAAAACGTTGGTGACCCCAGACCTTGTAAGGGTCACACTCACAGCAAAAATTGTACTTGGGTCATCAATAATGAGCTATAATCACATGATCCTGACCGAATTGACCTGATCTGATGCGTATTCTCGGAATAGGAAACATTTGCATTTTTTCCCATTGGCATAATGGGGAGGTCACGTGATCGACCTGACATTATGTCACCGTTATAGAAAATATGAGAGATACGAATTTTAGGTAGGTACCTATGGCATAATTAAATATTATAAGTTTAAAACCGCTACCGGCCAAAAACTGTGGCTGTAGTACGAGAGTAAACTTGTTTTGAGGTTGAGTCACCCGACCTGATTATGAAGTCTCCTTCAGTGGCGGCGGATATAGGGGGGGGGGGGAAGCTGACCCCCCACTCAAGAAGTTGGGGGAGGAAACATATGATTTTGCCCCCCCCCCCCCCCAATACATTTGTAGGAGGGTCCCTCCAAGAAGTTGGTTCGATTTTCTTATTTTTGACCGAAACAATGACCCATGGCCCCGATGTGCCCCCAGCCAGCCTGAGGGGCCTTCTAAGGCCGATAGAAGGTCCTCAGTCGGCCTGAGGGGGACCCTCGGTAGGCCTCAGGGGGCACTCAGAAGGCCTGCGACTTCAACATGGGCCTGCCCGCCTTTTTTTGGCGACCATTTAGGGGCCTGCAAAATATAGTGGCCTAAATCCGAGGAGATACCATTTCGCGACATTCTTTGTTTGTTTGTTGTTGTTGGGGGGGGGGGGGCATTTGGCCGTGCGTCCTTTGGCCGAGGGGGGCCCCTGTGTTTATTTGCCCCCCATCCGAAAATACGATCCGCCGCCAATGGTCTCCTTAGTCTATTTTGGTTCGGGAATCAACTAATGGACAGGATCAAGGGGATTCATGGACATTATCCCTATTCCCTGCGGGGACAGATTCTGCCCCCCCCCCCCCCGGTGGTTTTTCACTTGCTGTTTCGAAACCGTTAGGCCTAGCGTCTTGAAACTTTGTGAATTTTCCCAAAATGAAATGTCACATATCGTGTCAAAATTTTGAAAAATCGGTCTAACAGAGGCGGTGCCAGGCTCCTGTTTTGGGGAGGGTGTTACGAATGCGGTTGTGAGGCGCATTCTTCCTTCATTGTTTGCGGTGCAATAAATGCGTCAGAAACATTTGCAATGTAAAATGCATCATACATAATGGGATTGTACATACTTTTAGGCAGAGCCCCCCCCCCCCGCAAAGAATCTGCCCCCCCCGCAGGTTAACGTAATTCTGGCCGGAATAGGGTTAATGTCCATGAATCCCCTGGGCCTTGGGGTCCATAAAATTCAGGAACCAAGTCGAAATTGTCAACAACAAAAAATACAGCATTACGAACACGGTAAGACCTGATTTCCGTTTGAGTCGGCCATACGCCAATATACATGCACAAGGGCCCAATTCGTGGATCAAGCACAAGCGCCCAATTTGTCCACGAATTGGGCGCTTGTGCTTGATCTGTGTCCATGGAATAATCTGCAAATCTTCTATTGTATTTGAATAATTTTTTGCATTTTGCAACCATCAGAGTGTGGGCCAGACTTGTCTTGACTTGTCGTAGTAATATGTAACAGATCCCGTTAGGTGGTGATGAGCTATGTGGGAAAGCGTTTACGTCCACGAAATAACAAGGAACTCTCATATGTCCACACAAACCAATATTACCAACATGGGTGATCTGACAGACGCCGAAAGAGTGATTTTTGAGGAAGGAAGTTAATATTTGCCAATCAATACAAAATCAAGCCGACTCTTTGCAACTTCAGGTGTGGTGAAACGGACTTAATCTTATTGTTGCATATACGTCTAGCGTTAAAACGATAGATATTGTCTGAACTGCTTAAACTTCCACCATTTTATGCGCTCAAAACAAATCAAAGTGGGCATTGGGCAAGTTGTATCGTTTTTGAAGGGGCAGGTTGTAACGTTAGGTTAATATGACATAATTAACGAACATTAATTAATACCGTGGAATATCTAGTAAACATATAATATGGTGTTTAAATATGCTATACTAGGAAATATAATTGATATATAATACAGAGACCAATAAAAAGTTTTTCAATATGAGTACGCTTTTGCCATTAATTGTATACGTTCCAGGGGGTAGATGCAATCTGCCCCGGTAACGGGGTTAAATGCATCACTTGCAGAGCTGTCTTCAGATTGTCGCTGTACCTATTTATACTTCGTTAGAGTACAAATGAATAAGCATTTTGGTGGGTAAAAGCCACACTTTTCCTACAGAAGTGTCCGGTTTCAAATATATTCCACGAGTCGACGGCTAGGCATCCAGCCCCGGTCTCCCCTACTATCGAATGACGGCATACAAAACCACAAAATATATTTAATAGGCAACAAGTAATGATGGATTCATTTTATAAGCGGAGGAATGTAAAATGCATTCCTATGATGCTTTAACACGCGCACCGCCGGGGTTCACGCTAACTTCGAACCCACGGAGAGGACGGATACCCGAGCCTTCCAAGATCTCGAGAACCAAGGAACGTAGCGACAAGCGAAAACAAACAAAACACGTTAGATAGCTCGAGACAAGCTCCCTCGAAATTACTTAGACCATTTTAGGTCGAGACAATATTGAGGTCACCAGTTTTAGTTTTAGTACCAAATTCAGAAATTGGAAATGGCAGGATCGCGCATCGCTATTCCTGACATGTTGTCATTATCGGAGCACACTGGTGTACTGGACTTTCATGTCTTGTGTCGGCAAGTATTTATTGAAAGTTTTCACCGGCTGAAGTAGATACAACAGCCATATCATTGATCATTGCCTGATAATCGCCAAGATATTCGATATATAACGCTGGGTGGCTAAATCGCTAGCCGATTCCGGCCATAATGACGACTAGTGATGGACTAATTGTAACGCTGTATGCGAATGTGTACTAAAACAAAATTGTGGTCCTCGCTTGCTACCTTCCTGGACTTGAGTAAGCTTTACACATGGTCCCCTCATGTCATGGTTCACCGGCGTGTCTTACACTCCGGTGCTCGGATATCGGTCATGTCCTCGTTCTTTGAAATGTTGGTTACACAGGCGCAGAACAACATTCCCCAAATTTGAACAGACAATCTTTGTTGAGAAACATTTCAGTACAAAGCCACTCAATTTGGATTTCCTGCGATGACTCCTTCATGGGGTCCCCATAAGTCATGCTGGGGCAGAGTCCTCAGTTGTCATGGCTTGCAGGTAGTAGTGTGTGTGTGTGTGTGTGTGTGTGTGTGTGTGTGTGTGTGTGTGTGTGTGTGTGTGTGTGTGTGTGTGTGTGTGTGTGTGTGTGTGTGTGTGTGTGTGTGTGTGTGTGTGTGTGTGTGTGTGTGTGTGTGTGTGTGTGTGTGTGTGTGTGTGTGTGTGTGTGTGTGTGTGTGTGTGTGTGTGTGTGTGTGTGTGTGTGTGTGTGTGTGTGTGTGTGTGTGTGTGTGTGTGTGTGTGTGTGTGTGTGTGTGTGTGTGTGTGTGTGTGTGTGTGTGTGTGTGTGTGTGTGTGTGTGTGTGTGTGTGTGTGTGTGTGTGTGTGTGTGTGTGTGTGTGTGTGTGTGTGTGTGTGTGTGTGAGAGTGTGTGAATGGTGTATGTTGAGGACATTTGCCCTTCACACACCGGTAAGTCGAGGACCACCGGTGTATGTCGAGGACCGAAAGCCGGTCCTCGACTTTAAAGCCAATCAAGAACCGATAATTAACGTCTTCTCGGTCATCTGATTTAATTTTGAGTTGGTCCTCAACATGTGCGAAAACCTTACTTTTTCACACATATTGTGTGAATGTGTGTGAACGTCGCTTCAATCTGACGTGTGTGAACTTCAGACGGCTGTGGGGGCAGCCATATTGAATGGCACCACCATGATCCGCGCATGAACCTCTCTGGTTTTTCTATTTCAGAATTATTGGAAATTCGTTGCTTTCATCACTTCCTAATTAATATAACTAATTATTTTAGCCGGCGGAAATATTTAATTCATTTTTCTTATGAAATTTGAGGTATTTGAATCTTACTTTACGAAACTATATTTTCTGCGGAGAAGTCCTGCTGTTCGTCAAGGCCACAGAGATAGCTGTTCGTCAAGGTCATAGAGATAAGGTAGACCCGTCCCTGCCGCGCAGGTATCTGTCATGACGTCACCGGGGGAATACTTATATCCGGCATAGCAAGCTAAATATATGAAACACTACTTCGCAAGTGTCATGCATGTCTAACGTACATGATTGCAACGTCAATAATGCATGTTAGACAGTATGAAGTCTCATATTATTGACAAGGAAACTCACAGGCATCCAAAAAGTAGTACCCCTGGTGACGTCATCAGCGCAGATTATAGATCAGCTTATAGGCATTGGGATGACAACGGCCTGGCCGTTCGTAAGCTACACGTTTGTGCCATATTTGTGCGGTTGACGCGTGTGCTGAGTCGGGGCTGGGTTGAAGATTATTAGTCTGCAACTGGAGGTAAGGCTTTCATGTGTTTCATTAATTAATGTGATGTGTTGTATTATTGATCCACCTTTTTAACGGTGGTTTGCCACGTTACCTATCAGAACGAAAGTAAGGATACAGATTTTTGCCACTGCGGGGTACGGCTGCATAGTGATAGGCGTTTATATTTTGAAAGGATCTGCTACCATCCAAAGCACCAAAGAAGTAAAATTGTAAGAGAAAAGAAATAAGAGAATGAAGCTGAGGGCATAGATTCAGTAACGCACCTCTGGTAGGCAATAGGTGGTAGGTGGAAATTTGGGTAACGGTGGGGCTGGCCAGAGGTGAAAAAACCTCGAGGTTGACACCGACAAAGAGCCAGGCTAACTCACTTCCATTTTTCGCGCTCTTATGGCCAATTACTCTAAAAAGCAAGTTTTTTATCACGCCTCGGTGACTAACAATATTGATAAAAATCGGCACTCTGGTACATTTGGTAAACATGCAACATATTTTGTCAACACGCAGCACATTGTGTCAACACACAGCGCATTTTCAACACAACACATTTTATGATTGGTACAATGAGTGCTACACATGAAGATAGGGGTGTCTGAATAATTGTACTCCAGAACCATCAGTGCCTATTTTAACATGGTAACGGGGGGGAGAGGGGCCCAGTGAGCCGTCCCCCCCCCCCAGTCAAAAAATGCTGCCCACCCTGATTTCATTATTTCCATGTCAGTTTCCGATTGATAGGTATTCAATTAAAATCAAATATGCTTACCTGGTGATAAATGTATACAAATCCAATGCAAATGTCATGATATTCCTAAGTTTGAGAATTTCCCAGCCAAAATAAGTATCTTTAAATTATTTCCGGAATATCTTGAATTTCAATATCCTTTGAACAATTGCTCATTAGCGGCAGAGTGGCGGAGATCGGGGGTTGTTGGATCAGAAACGTCGCCACACAATTTGGAGTGGGTGGGGGCAACTGCTGAACCGATTGTGTTCACATTTGGTGTGTAGTTAGGCAGGGGCTCCGCCACAGGGGGGCGGGGGGACGTGTGTCCCCTAGGGGCGGATACAGGGGGGCCGCGGGGGACGGCCGCCCCCTGCGGGTGGATGCAGAGGGGGGCGGCGCCCCCCCCCCCACCCCCCCCCCCCCTGCACCCCCTCCGCACCGAAGGCGCGGAAGGGCCTCGCAAGCAGACCAATTTCCGCGCCGAATGCGCGGAAATAGACATGCTTACAGGGTTGGATATCTGACATTTGCTGCATTCAGACCAGGAGCCGCCCTCAGGCTAGGTGCCGCCCCTGGCCAGGTGCCGCCTTCAGGTCATGTGCCGCCCTCAGGTCATGTGATGCCCTCAGGCCAGATGCCGCCCCCTGGTCAGGTGCCACCTTCAAGCCAGGTGCCGCCCTCAAGGCAGGTGCCGCCCTCAGGCCAGGTCCCGTCATCAGGTCACGTACCGCGTTCTGGCGGGGCACCGCCCTCAGGTCAGATGCCGCCCTCATGCCAGTTGCCGCCCCCTGGTCATGTGCCGCCCCTTAGCCATGTGCCGCTACCTAGCCATGTGCCGCCCTAGCTGGCCATGGCCAGGTGACGGCGCCCCTCCGGCCAGTGAGGACGCCCCTCCGGCCAGTGACGGTGCTTTTGCGGCCAGTGACGGCATCCCCTGTCAAAGACGGTGCCCCTCCGGCCAGTGACGGCGCCCCTCTGGCTAGTGACGGCGCCCCTCTGACCAGTGACGGCCCCTCTCCGGCCAGTGACGGCGCCCCACCGGCAAATGACGGCGCCCCTCCGCGGCCAGTGACTGCACCCCTCCAGCCAATGACGGCGCCCCTCCGGCCAGTGATGGCGCCCCACCGGCAAATGACGGCGACCCTCTGGCCAGTGACTGCGCCCCTCCACCCAATGACGGCGCCCCGCTGTTCAGTGACGGCGCCCCTCCGTCTAATGACGGCGCCCATCTGACCAGTGACAGCGTCCCTTCGGCTAGTGACGGCGCCCATCTGGCCAGTGATGGCACTCCTCCGGCCAGTGACGCCACTCTTGCGGCCAGTAACGACGCCCCATCGGCCAGTTACGGTGCCCCTTCGGCCAATGGGCACAGACAATGGCGGCACCCTTCAGGCCAGTGACGGCGCCCCTCTGGCCAGTGACCGCTGGAGGTGCGAGGCTCTCTCAGGCCTGGACAATCGCCCTCTCAGACCAGCCTGGGATCCGCTCAGGCATGGCAAGGGTTATATCAGGCCTATAAATCATCTAAGGGCCCCTCATGCCGCACGAGGGCCCCTCAGGCTGACAGGGGGCCCGCTCAATCCGACCGAGTTCTCCTTCAGGCCGATCGAGGTCCTCTCAAGCCGACCGAGGACCACTCAGGTTGACTTGACCCATCAGGCCGACCAAGTTCCCCTTCGGGGCGCTGGAGGATCCCCTCAACCCGTCCGTGGGCCCCTCACGCCAACCAAAGGCCCCTCATTCGGAACATAATGGCCCACAGGCTGACAAAGGGTCTCCTCAGGCTGACAAAGGGCTTCCTCAGACCTAGGGCCCCTCAGACCAAGTGATAGCCCTGAAGCCGACCCTTTGTGCATTTCTACGCACGCCACTGAGTGTCACTCATGGGAGACTAGAAGAACAATAGTTTCTGTGATAATGTTCCTTCAATTGAGGTAGAATTATTTATCAC